>JAJHZJ010000347.1:0-194539 GCA_023548195.1 Bettongia penicillata ogilbyi | reverse complement strand
AATCCTTGATGGAGGCAATGTTGCATAATAGAAATTATGTTATAAATGTCATACATTTGTATTTTACATAATCACTGACCCTATTGATATCATGCAACCATCCCTTTGAAATGATAAAATTTGCTTTTATTATCCAAGACTCACTCCATCTTAGATAACCAATCAATTCCTCCTCACTCTACCCCACCCTCAATATTAGTTAATATTCAGACATTTAACCATGCATTGTATCTATATAAAACTTCAAGTATGTATCTATCTATCTCTCTATATATCTCTGTGTGTGTGTGTATTATCTATTGATATCTGTAGATAGCTATATGGAGAGAGAATGAGAGAGACAGGGACAGAAACAAGGATTTGAAAAGGGAAAGGAGGAGTAAAGAGACAAAGACAGAGAAACAGAGTTAATTGGATAATCACTATTCTTCGGAATCATTATTCTGGCAATAAGTAAATCCTATCACTTATAATACTGATTTACTGATGAGGAAATGAGATGTTCCCTCAATTTCTTAAACTATTCTTTCTTGAATTTCTCTTTATTTCATAGATTCATTAGCACATTCTCAAGTGTTTTTGTAAAATAGTAATTTTGCAAATCTTGTGGAATCTTTATTTAGAGGAGCAATCAATAAACTCTTGAATATAAATAAAATCTCACAGATCTGGCAAGTGTGTGCGTATATGTACACATACATGTATGTGTGTGCATACATATATATTTTACATATATACTGCTCCTTGAATTAAATTGAATCTGATTTTCCCCAATTTTTCCTCATTGTCTTCCATGTTGTTCATTCTTTGGTTTTAAAGAGAACAAATCACATTACTGAGTGATGTTTTGACTCATCAAGATTTCAGTGAGACAAAATTGCATGGGATCATTAGACACATTCTCTCTTCCAGGGTCATTGAACTCCAGTAGCAAGAAAAGTCAAGATGACTAGATTTGACCTGAGATGTAGTGGCATACGTTGGCATCTTTGATGTTTGACCAAGGTCTAAGCATTTCACATACCTTGTCCAGCTACATTCCCTGACTTTCTGTTCATAAAAACAAATTCTTCTCAGCTTTCATGGAAGGAAATATTCATATGCTTGGAGTAGACTACCACCTAATGCACTGATAGATTTGAAGCATGTCAGTTACCTTCAACTTTGTTTAGCCATCTGCAGAAATAGTTTTACCAGGTTGTGGAGACTGCACATTTTATAATTTCTTGCAGCCGCAGATGACAGTTGAATGCCAGATGGAAACCAAAGGTGAATGAGCAATCCTCAAAATGGCTTGGTAAGCTGTTATACCAGAAGTGCTGTTCCTTTATTTGTAATAAAGAAGAAGCTTTATTGCAAGGGAAAATAGTGCAAGCAAAGGAATGAAAAAAGGAAATATCTAGAAATGTTTGGGAGAGTTTCTAGAGAAGGTTGATGGAAGTAGAGGAGGATTTAAGATGGGGAATAGTATTCACAAAAGTAGATTCAAGGCAATTTTGAAAGCTCTAGAATGCCAGGGGTTAAAACAGTAATATAACCTTATAAGACATGTGTAAATAGTTAAGTTAAAGACATTCCCTTAAACAATATGCTTTTAATCTAGGATCCAAGAATATTTTATAAAATATTTTAGTAACTTTATTTTTATGTAATTGTTCTTTGTTGTTGCTCTTCTATATATCTTGTTTAATAGTATTATTCTGAGAAGTGGTACATAAGCCTCAGCAGATTACCAAAGGCAAGAATGACGCAGAAATGCTTAAGAACTTGTTTTAAATGAAGAAATTGTAATATGAATTTTGTTTATAAAAATCCATTTTGGATTCTTGCAACCTTTCAGCAGAGTCAGGGTACAATAGTATACAAAATTTACAGTAATAGCTCTTCATGCAATTTCTCCATGCCCTGGCAATCAAATGAAATTAATCCCCTATGAATATTCCCTATTGAGTCACACCACTACTTTTCCAGGCTAGAATTTGTATAAATCCTTAGGAGTTACAGACTAGATTGTAATAGACAGAATTAACAAATATAATTTTCTTAAGAATCCTCACAGTTCAGTCCCGTAATATTTTCTGTTGACTTGTTATAGGGATTGGGGAGGAGGAGATGGTGGTATTCAAAGCTTCAGACAACAGCTCCTAAAATTACTATATTGGTCTTTTCTACAACTATGTGATTACACAGGTTTTTTGGCATTTTCACGAAAACATAATTCAAACATTTGATGTAACATATTAGGTGTGAAAAATTTCTCACTGTGTCAAATTTAAAGAGAGAGAGAGAGATAGACACACACACACACAGAGAAGGTGGGAGAGTAAAATGTATAACTTGTTAAAACCAAACAGCTGAACCTGAAATTGATAAAGGGCATCTACATTAAACTGCTGAAATGGTTAGATTTCTTCCTCCCTGAAGGCTAGTTTCCACTTATCTAATCTCCCTTACCAGAAGTATCAACAGTACTGGAATCCTGCCAAGCCCAAACATACTCAGGCAGAACCACTTGACTAAATTAAGACTATAGATGGTTGATTCTGTCACATTTTGCGAGAAATGTATTGAGATAATGCCATTTCATTAATATTGTGATAATGAATATCAAGTGGCTAAACTTTTATTTCCAAATATAACCTAAAATATGAATGACATTAAAGATCTTATAATCATTTACACTCCCAGAGAGAAGAGAATGAATGGCCATTTTTATAAGTCCAACAGCATATGTAATAATGGAACTTAGAGAAAAATTAGGATACCTACACTACTGGGAGTTTAAAGACATGAGCTGCTACAGTAAGTATACTTTCTAGGCCAATAACAGTGCAAATTAGATATTCAATGTTTTTAATTACAATTAATAGAGTGTGGCAGAATTAGGTAGTTCTTATAGCTCATGGAGATTAGACTCCTTGTAGAGAATACTGCTCTTATAGCTTGATAAGAATTCATTTTTATTGGACACACATCGTTAAGTCAATATGATCTCTTCAGTGAAATATTTATTAAACTATAGGTAGGCTTGAATGGAAAGTAGAAAATCCAGCATTTGTCTTTATGCAGATAAGATGCTGATAGTTTCATTAAGGGATACTTTGTAGAAAGAAATAAAGTGTGGGTGATAATTGGTATATACTACTCATCTGTACATTTTTGCATAGTGAATCACAAAAGTGATATTTCACAAAAATATTAATATCCCCTATATTAATCCTTTCCTATGCTGCCAATTGTTAGTTCCCATATTCTTGGGGCAGCTAGGTGGTGCAATGGATAGAGGACCAGTGCAGGAGTCAGGAGGACCTGAGTTCAAATCTCACCTCAGACACTTGATACTCATTAGCTATGTGACCTTGGGCAAGTCACTCAATCCCAATTGGCCTCATCCAGGGTCATCTCCAGTCATCCTGATGAATATACAGTGGACTATATTCAGATGCCTGTGGAGGAGAAGTAAGGCTAGTGACCTACATAGCCCACCTTCACTTAAAACAAAGTCAAATGCAAGTCATGGCATTATTTCTCTGATGGCAAGTTCTTCTTTGGAAATGAAGGACAAACACACAAACACACCTATTATAAATCATTTACATATGTTTAATATATGCATATTTTGTTCATATGCATATGTGTCTATACAACACAACATATATGTATATATACATATGTATATTGCATGTGCATATATATTAGGTAGTTGTACACATATGCCTCACTCATATCCACATGTTTGTATGAGTACATGTGTGTCTCGGTGTGTAATGTGTGCATTTATGCATGTTGATAGGCTATCCATATATGTTTGTGCTTTTTATGGGTGCATATATACATGCATACACATATTTCTTTCTTCTACTTATTCTTGAAAAAAAGGTTTCTTTCATTGGATATTATACAGACCCCCTAGTACAGTGTTTATATATTATATTTAATTTATTTATAATTTGTTTTAATTAATAATTTAACTAATTAATAACTCAATTGAACTTTAAAAATCATTTATATTTTTACAATTAAATATTTATAATTTAGGGGAGGAGCCAAGATGGCAGAGTAGAAAGACTCACGTATTCTAGCTCCGAATCCACAGCCCATAAATTTCCTGTAAAAAAGAACTCTCCACAAATTGTGGAGCACTGCAAGCCACACAGAAACACAGTGGAAGAGATTTCCATTCCAGAGAACCCCAGAAAGCCATCCCCAGGGGTATGTCACACTCCGGACGCAGATCCCACCCCTGCACTGCCCTGGCCGTGGGGCCCCAGAGGAGCAGATTGGAGCAGGATTCAGGAATGGAATCTCCAGCAGCCACGAAGGTCCCTCCACCCACAGGCGCTACAGGTCAGTGAGAGAGACTTCTGGGCTGGCCAAGAGGGGAGCAGGGTGTCTCCGTGACTTGGGCCCCCTCGGGAGGAAGCGGCAGAGGCAGCAACAGCCAAAGGCTCCTGGAGCAGACAGGAGCTCAGGGCCAATACCGAAGGTCTCTGCATAAAGCCCCTGAGGGAACTGAGCATGGGAGGCAGCCCTGCCCCCACCTGAGCACCAGAACTTAAGCTCACATTGAATAGCAGCCCCGCCTACCATGGAAAGTCCTGAGGCTGGGTAGCAGCATTTGAATCTCAGACCCCAAGCACTAGCTGGGCAGATCTAGGCAGGGGTGGACAGGAATCTCAGAAGTCAAGTAACTGGATGGGAAAATGCCCAGAAAAGGGAAGAAAAATAAGACCATAGAAAGCTACTTTATTGGGGAAGAGATGTTCCCACCTTTCATTTCTGATGAGGAAGTACAATGCTTGCCATCAGGGAAAGACGTGAAGATCAGGGCCTCTCTATCCCAGACATCCGAGGTGGATGTCCAGTGGGCTCAGGCCATGGAAGACCTCGAAAAGGATTTTGAAAATCAAGTTAGACAGGTGGAGGAAAAACTGGGAAGAGAAATGAGAGAGATGCAAGAGAAAGCATGAAAAACAGGTCAATACCTTGGTAAAGGAGACCCAAAAAAATGCTGAAGAAAATAACACCTTGAAAAATAGGCTCATTCAATTGGCAAAAGAGATTCAAAAAGCCAATGAGAAGAATGCTTTCAAAAGCAGAATTAGTCAAATGGAAAAAGAGGTTCAAAAGCTCACTGAAGAAAATAGTTCTCTCAAAATTAGAATGGAACAGATGGAGGCTAATGACTTTCTGAGAAACCAAGAAATCATAAAACAAAACCAAAAGAATGAAAAAATGGAAGAGAATGTGAAATATCTCATTGGAAAAACAACTGACCTGGAAAATAGATCCAGGAGAGACAAATTTAAAAATTATGGGACTACCTGAAAGCCATGATCAAAAAAGAGCCTAGACATCATCTTTCATGAAATTGTCAAGGACAACTGCCCTGAGATTCTAGAACCAGAGGGCAAAATAAGTTTTGAAGGAATCCATCGATCACCACATGAAAGAGATCCAAAAAGAGAAACTCCTAGGAACATTGTGACCAAATTCCAGAATTCCCAGGTCTAGGAGAAAATATTGCAAGCAGCTAGAAAGAAACAATTCCAATATTGTGGAAATACAATCAGGATAACACAAGATCTAGCAGCTTCTACATTAAGGGGATCAAAGGGCGTGGAATAGGATATTCCAGAAGTCCAAGGAACTAGGACTCAAACCAAGAATCACCTACCCAGCAAAACTGAGTATAATACTTCAGGGGAAAATATGGTCTTTCAATGAAACAGAGGACTTTCAAGCATTCTTGATGAAAAGACCAGAGCTGAAAAGAAAATTTGACTTTCAAACACAAGAATGAGAAGAAGCATGAAAAAGTAAACAGCAAAGAGAAGTCATAAGGGACTTACCAAAGGTGAACTGTTTACATTCCTACGTGGAAAGACAATATTTGTAATTCTTAAACCTTTTCAGTATCTGGGTAATTGGTGGGACCACACACAGACATACACACACACACGCACACACACACGTACACACATGCGTGCACACACACATACACACATGCATGCACATACAGAGACAGAGAGCATAGAGTGAATTGAATAGGATGGGGACCATATCTTAAAAGAAATTCAAGTAAATGGTGAGGAGAGAAATGTAGTGGGAGGAAAGAGGGTGAAATGGAATGGGGTAAATTATGTCATTCAAGAGGCAAGCAGGAGACTTTTTAGTGGAGGGAAAAAGAGGAGAGCTGAGAAAAAAACATGAAGTTTACCCTCATCACATTTGACTAAAGGAAGGAATAAAATGCACACTCATTTTGGTATGAAAACCTATCTTACAGTACAGGAAAGTGGGGGAGAAGGAGACAAGCAGGGAGGGAGGGATGATGGAAGGGAGGGCAATGGGAGAAGGAAGAAATTTGAAGTCAACACTTGGGGAGGGACAGAATCAAAAGACAGAATAGAAACGATGGGGGCTGGGATAGGATGGAGGGAAATACAGTTAGTCTTACACAACACGACTGTTATCGAAGTCATTTGCAAAACTACACAGATATGGCCTATACTAAATTGCCTGCCTTCCCAAAGGGAACTGGTGGGGTGGGAGGGATGGGGAGAATTTGGAACTCAGAGTTTTAGGAACAACTGTTGAGTATTGTTCTTGCTACTAGGAAATAAGAAATACAGTAAATGGGGAATAGAAAGTCATCTGGCCCTACAGGACAAAAGAGAATATGGGGACAAGAGAAGGGAGGGATGATAGAAGAGAGGGCAGATTGGTGATCGGGAAAATTAGAATGCTCTCTGTATTGGGGTGGGTGGAGGGGATAGATGGGGAGAAAATTTGGAACCCAAAATTTTGTTAAAATGAATGTAAAAAGTTAAATAAATACATTTATATTAAAAAATATTTATAATTTAACTTATAACCCCTAATAGGTGTTTAATAAATATTTGTTTATAGATTGTATCCATCACTAGAGCCATATTCAAAGACTTTTTGTTCTGGTAGAATTGCCTAGAGTATACTTTCAGCCAGCTTAGTTTTTCCTACAGTTACCTCAATACCAGGGGTGATATTTCAGTATATTACTTAATTAGGGACACCACAGTGCAGTGGGGGTAAAAATATTAACTTTGGAGTCAGAGGACTTTGGTTGCAATTCTGCCTTAAATATGAAGATGTCTGAGTGACCTTGAGAAAGCTACTTTCATTTCTTTTATTGTTTTCTCAGATATCAAATGAAGAGTTTAAATTAGCAGACTTCTGAGCTTCATTCAGTCAAATCACTGGTACACATAAGTGTCTATGATTTGTGGATTTATATACAACTGCAAAGAATAAATCAATTTAATACAAAATCTCTCCAATGAAAATTTGGGAAAGATCAAGAATAATGCAGTAACACCCCTCCCCCCATTTTACAGAAGCTAGATGATCTTAAGGAAAAAAATAAATCAATAGGCAACCTCATTTAATGAACCCACACATTTGAGAAAACCAAGGCCTTTGAGAAGTCCAAACATGATACTAGACATTCTGATTGCAGCGTTTAAGACTTCAACATAAAACAGACGTTGGGAAGTCAAGAAGAATAAGATGAGGATAATAAATCTATGGCTGTATGTAGTGAAATTGGGGTGGTAGATTTATTTTCAGATCAAATAGCTGCTACTGCCTACTTATATAATGGCTAAACTCACAGATGGAAGGAGTAAACAGAATAAAATGTAGTGTTTCTCTAACATCCTCTAATTAGCAACAGCTAGCTCAGTGAAAATCCTGAGTGCAGTTTCTTTTTCCACTGAGCTGACCAGGGAGACCTGAAGGAGGAAATGTGTGAACACTGTCAAAGAAAACCTCAACTATCACATAAACACTGAAGTCTTTGAAGAAGCTGTGAACACCCTCTGGGGAGAAAATTAGACTTGTGAATTTAAAAAAAAAGGCACACACATTTTAACTAGAATGGGAGATAGAGGTCAACAGGGATGTTTCCAGCTGATGATCACCTGCTGGGGAAGAAATTAGATTTGAACATCTAAAATAAATGAACAGAGGGAATGGGGAAGGCCATTAAATGAGAATCTTTCTTCAAGTGATATTTTCCCCTTGCTAATCAAGCTTCATTACCAGAAAAAAATAAAATCTTTTTCACCAAGTAAATCTGCCAACACTTAAAGCCCAAAGGCAGAGTAGAAGTCACATTAAATGCTCTTCAATCACCTGCAGTTATCAGTAAAATCACCAGTCCTGAGTCACTTGTTGCAGTCAAGTATATATAACTGTAAGATTGCATTTTCTTCACAATTATTATAACCTTATGCCTATACCTTTTCATTCTTTACATATTTTTTCAAGTGACAATTTCAATTGTAAAAATTAAAGATGTACATATCTTTGTGTTCTGAGTAATTGTGATTCATATAATCATAGATTTAGAGCCAGAAAAGACCTTCTTGGTGATAGAGTCCTACCTCTTCAATCTATAACACAGAAATTAAGATCCATGAAAGTTAAAGGTCTTGCCTAAGCAAGTGATATGTAGCAAAGATAGGTTTGAAATCAGGGTGTTACCAAGTATACAGATTCAAAACTCTTTCCATGGAACCAAGTTTTCTTCTTATCCTATTAACTATGCCTTATCCTACCTGAATTATAAACCCCTAGCTTTTCACATTGGAACAATTCAACATCGCCTGAATATGTAAAGGGAGTCTTTTGCTACCCATGTATTTTCATATGCTACATCTATATTTTCATAGTCACTAAATGTCATATTTCCCAAAATGTTCATTGTCCTTCAACTCAATCAAGCATGTTAAAGGGTTTTGTTATAATGTAAATATATTCCTTCTCTATGATTTGTATTTATGCAAGCATTTATTTAACAAAAATACATTAAACACCTAATATATGTCTTGCATTATATTAGGAATTAAGAATAGAGATATTCCCTATATTTAAGTACTTTACATTAAATTGGGAGAAATGCATATACATAGATTAGTAAAAATAAGATATCTGATCTAAACCTTTGCCAAAAAGTTGGTTCATGTTAGACATGAGACTTGAACCCTAGTGTTACTGACTTCAAGATCAACTCTCAATCTTCTAGTCCAGAATGCCTTTCTGAATTCACCTCTTTCTACTTTCCTTAAGTACCTTTGTCACTTACCCTTTATTGAAATCAGAAGAATTCAAAATTTCACTTCTCTTAACTACCTCACAAAGTACAAATGAAAATAGGAAAAATTCAAATATTTAAAAGGAAATACACACATGTGTGTACACATATACACATGTATGTTGCAGAGTTAGAAAGTAATGAAAGAAAGTTTCTGAGAATCTTGGATAATATGAACTGAGAAGAGTGAAGCAAGGGACACAACTTGTACAAGGACAGCAACATTGTAAAGAAAATTCTGAGTACTAAAGAATTCTGATCAACGTGGCCAGCTTTCTGTCCAGAGAACCAGCAGTGAAGTAGGTTACCCACCTCATGACAAAGAGGTGATCAAAGTAAGATGGAAAAAGAGATGTACATTTGCTTGACCAAACCATTTTTGCTTAAATTATGATTACTTGCTACAATACTTTTGTTTTTCCTCCTGTCTCTCCATTTTTAATTGGGAGGTGGCCAAACAGGAATGTGTTAACCATACCTTAGTTACACAACAAAAAGGAAACTATTATTTTTTAATGCACAGAAAAGAAATTTAAGAAGAAAGTACCACAGAGAAGCAGTAGTTTTGAAAATAATAGGAGTTCATTATATACTTTAAAAAAGAAGTAAGCAGTATGAAAAAAAGATCCACAGTTTCATAAAGAATTATCTTTTGTGCATCTTTTTTTTGGTGCTTAAGTTGAGAATAAAAAAAGTGACATGTTATTTAAAACATATGTGATGAAAAATACTGTTAGCAATAGTACTAAAAGGAAGAGACAATATTACATACTCAGTATATTAGTAGTTTAGTGGGTCTCTAACTTGCTCTATTTGGGTTTTAGAATTCAACTTCGTAAGTACATGAATTCATATAATTATAACAAATCTTATAATGTTAAAATGATATTTTACTCTATTACATTATATTGTTAAAATCTAACTACCTAACTATAAAGAAGAAAAAGAAGGGAGGGAGAGGTAATTTTCTCTTGGATTTAAACATACATCTAATTATCTTAGGAAAAAAGATCCAGATTTTGTGCTAGTGCTCTGCTTCTTTCTTTCTATATGTTTCTGCCTCTGTCTTTTTCTGCCTCCCTTCTCTCCTTAATCTTCTTTCTCTTTCTTTTTAGTACATTTTAGTGCATATCTTCTTAATTCATAACTTGACAGGCTGTTTTATGTGTAAGAGAGAAATTTTTACTTTCACTGAATTCTGAGACTTTTACATCACATGTGATCCCTGGGAAAACCATTCTAAAATGTTTTGATGGTCAAAAGCAGTGACAGGAATAATACAATTTATCCTTAAAAATGAAAGTTCTAACTATACTTTGTCTGGCGCATTGACAACCTTCAATTAATGTCAAGTAATATGATATTTTTCAAAAATATTTATTTTTTAGAACCCATGAAGGAAAAAATAGTATCACCATTTTTAAAATAGTTCTTTATGCACTATAATCACAAAGAGAAAAAAAGTAATGATTTTGATACTTCTTGTCTAACATACATTAACATATACATATAAAACTACCTATATGGATATAGATCTGTATATACATATGCATAAATTGAATATTAATTAAAATATAAATAATCATACATAAATGATTTTAAAATTAAAGATACCATACATGTGCTCATATGATTAATTAAAGCATAGATTTAGAGTTGGAAGGGACAGCAAAATCTAAAGCTCTCCTAGGGCAGAGATAGTTGAAGTGACTTGCCTAAGGTCATTTGGTAAAATGGGAGAACCTATTGATATTGAACTTAGCATTATTGCTATGGCTGAATTGTCCAGAGAATCGCATAATTTTAGATAAGCATGGTACACACAGTTCAAAGTATAAAAAATTATTTCCTCTGCAATGTACTTAGCAAATAAATAATCATCTAGTCACAATAGAGAAAGGAAACCTCTCTCTACTTAGATGGTCCATTCAGTTTTGAGAAAACTCTAATTGTTTAAAAATTTTCCTTCCACAATAGACAAAAGTTACCTTTCTGCGACTTTTAGTCATTGTTCTTAGTTCTTCTATCAGAATTCAAATATAACAAATCAAATCTTTCTGCTACATGACAACCAGGAGTGTGTTGCATCCAGTTTTTACCAGCTTATGATAACAGATTGTTAAATTTTCAGTGTGAGCATTAATATTTCAGCATCAACAAATGTTACAAATCAAGGATTCATTCATTGTTTTTCCAATTATTACTGGAAAAAATATTGATAATGCAGATTAAAAATATATTCTATATCATCCCCCCACCTCTTCCCAAAAAATCAGTTTTTAAGCACTTACCCATAGACAATTGTCAGGTCACCCCTTAGTTTTTTATTCTCTGGGATAATATCCCAGTACCTCAAGTTTTGCTTATCGGTAATGATCTGTAGGTTTTTCATGTCATGGTCACTCTTCTCTAATTGAATTCCAATTTGTTACAGACCTTCATAAAATTAAGAAAAATAAAACTGAACAAAATAGTAAATATTTGTCCTGAAAAGAGTGGTTGTTGTTTTTCATCTTTGAAGAAGACCAAAATGACATCACTATGATAAAATGAAATGTCACTATATGTCCAACTGTGATTGATCAGACCAATATGAGCTCAGAATGCTCTACCACAGGTTGGGCACAGATAGTCCATGTGAACATTTGGGATGGATATCCCAAATTTGTACATCCTACATTTCCTTTGTGCTGTTTCAATTCTGCTTTGCTCAAAGAGCACAGCACCGTTTCTGATGTGGGCATGCCATTCTAAGCGGTTTTGTGCCAGTGTCTCCCATGTTACACAGTCAAGTCCCAAATTCTTGAGAGAGACTTTGAGAGTGTCCTTGTAGCATTTCTTCTGGCCACCATGTGATTGCCTGCCCCATGCAAGTTCTCCATAAAATAGTCTTTTTGGCAAGTGTACATTTTATATTTGAACAATGTGGCCAGCCCATTGGAGTTGTGCTCTCTGAAGCATAGTTTGAAGACTTGACAGTTCAACTCAAGCAAGTACTTGTCTGGTACCTTATCCTGCTAGGTGATCCTCAGAATCTTCCTAAGACAGTTCAAATAGAAGCGATTCAGTTTCCTGGCATGACACTGGTAGACTGCCCATGTTTCACAAGCATATAACAATGAGGTCAGCACAACAGCTCTGTAGACCTTCAGTTTGATAATCAGTCTAATATCTCTTCTCTCCCAGACTTTTCTTAGGAGCCTCCCAAACACTGAGCTAGCTGTGGCAATGTATGCATCAAGCTCATTGTTAATGTGTACATCCCTGAAAAGTACACTACCAAGATAAATGAACTTATCCACAGCATTCAAAACTTCTCCATTTGTTAGAACTGATGGTTCCACGTATGGATGGTGTGGTGGTGGCTGATGGAGCACCTATGTTTTCTTGGTGCTTATTATTAGGCCAAAATTAGTACAGGCAGCAGAGAATTGATCCATTCTTTCCTGTATCTCAGCTTCAGAGGCTGAATTGAGTGTATAATCATCTGCAAACAGAAAATCATGCACCAACACCCACTCCACTTTGGTCTTGGTTTACAGCCTTTTCATACTGAAGAACTTGCCATCAGTACAGTAGTTGACCTTGATGCCATGTTCATCCCCATTGAAAGCATTTGTCAACGTGGCTGAAAACAACATGCTAAAAAGCATAGGAGTGAGCACACAGCCCTGTTCCACTCTACTGCTGATGGGGAAGGCACGGGAGCATTGTCCATTATCTGGAACCCAGGCAAACATGCCATCATGAAATTGACATACAATATTAATGAACTTCTCTGGGCAACCAAATTTTGACATAATTTTCTATAAGCCCTCATGACTAACAGTGCCAAAGGCCTTGGTCAGATCTACAAATGTTGTGTACAGACTTCTGTTCTGCTCCTGGCATTTTTCCTGGAGTTGGGTAGCAAACACCATATCAACTGTTCTTTGGCCCTTTCTGAAGCCACACTGTCTCTCAAGTATATAAATGAGAAGAGTAAACTTCAAAGGGACTGACACTTCCCAAGACCTACATATTATATTTATTTAAATGCAAAATAAGATCATAATAAAGTCTGGTAAGAGATAGAGGGGAATTTTAGTGAGTACTCAATTTCAATCTTATCTCAGGCATTTACTTGCTGGGTGACCCTCAGCAATCTTGAGGGAAACAGGAACTTAAAACTGCCATGAGTTGGGAGCAGGTTTTCTACTCCAGGCATGTGAAAACTTCCCTCAACAAAATGGGCAAAAGATAAAAATTTTTTCCCAAAACCAAGAAGGTAGAGGAAGCAGGAGCTCTGAAGTACTGTGAGTTTGGTCAGACACTGCATCCTGGGCCATCAGCATCACCAGTTATCTTGACTTTTCTCTTGCCATCTGACTTCAATGACTCTGGAAAAGAGTGAAGCTAATGACTATGTGTAACTCTGCCTCACTTAAATCCAATTCACAAACGAGTTGAACTACAACCCTGTGATGACACTGGTCCTCTTCAAAATGATGGACAAGCAGCAATAACAACCCTGAGCAAGTCATTTAAGGTCTGTATGCTTCATTTTCCTGGGAATAATAAATGGCAGTACCTACTTCCTAACTTTGTTGTGAGGATAAAATGAGACACTTTGTAAGCCTTAAGGTGACATATAAATGCTGTTATTGTTACATTTGTCACTGTTAACCTTTGGTTGGATATAATATTATATTCTTGAATCAAAATGATCTTATACCTTGTAATTTTTAGTTTGACTACTATGTACGAAGTAGTACCTCTCTACATTCATCTGAATGGATTTTATTTCTTAAACTTAATATTTATATTTATTCCTATTAAATTTAACCTTATCAGATTTGACTTTTCATTTAAGTATGATGATTTTTTTACAAAAATTCTGTCTGTTCTTCAGTACTTTAGCTCTTCTTCCTAACATTTGATAAGCATATCACCTCTACTATTAACTAAATAATAGCAAACAAAGTTACACAAAATATTTCCATACTACATAGGTAGACATCTAAATATCTATTCTACCACTTCCAAAGCCTCAACTGTACTACTGTCTAGCTCTTACTCTATCCTCCACAAGAATAGTGCAATAGGCTTTAGAGACAACTTTGATAAAATCTAATGAAATTTGCCTAGTTATCCTGTAAATTTGGAAAAAAAAATAAAAGAAGTGAGTCTGCCATGAAGCATTCATAAAGTCATGTTAGTCTTTTTATTTTATTGTTCTAATGATTTATTATGAATGATATTAAATGATCAAGTAAATTATTATGATTATTTACATTTAAGTAAATGAATGTTACTGCATAAAATGTTGTAAAAATTTTAAGTCTAAGTGATCAACAATATTCTTCATCCATTCATCTGAAATGACTTTTCTTCTTACAGAGTTGTAATGAATATATGCTCATTTTTTCTAGTTTTGAAGTTTTTACTTTACCTTATTTCACAGGGATCTTTCCATATTTCTTTATGTTCCTTATATTTGTTAGCTCAATTGCTTAATATCATTACATTAATATACTTCAACTAACTTATCCATTCTGTTATTGGTTATTTATATTGTTTCAAGTTGTTTTTTTGGGAGGGGCTTATAGTTACAAATGATGCTGACATGAAAATCAATGAGTAATTAGCTTTTTTTCACTTTTTTGATGGGTGGGTTCAATCTCCACTCAAAATTTAGCTCAAACAATTATAGCTCCAAAGAGCTATTCCCTTTCATTCAGCAATAGTACATCATAAAAAAGGGAAAAGGACCCACATGTACAAAAATATTTGTAGTAGCTCTTTTGTGGAAGCCAAGAATTGGAAATTGAGGGGATGCTCATCTGGGGAATGGCTGAACAAGTTAGGACATAGAAATATTATGGAATACAGCTGTACTGTAAGAAATGATGAGCAGGTGTATTTCAGAAAAACACCTGGAAATACCTACATGAACTGATCCTGAGTGACATGCGTAGAACCTGAAGAACACTGTATACAGTAACAGCAACATTTTGTGATGAAAACTTTTGATAGACAGCTCTTCTCAGAAATGCAATGATATAAAACAATTCCAAAAGACTCATGATGGAAAATCCTATCCACATTCAGAGGAAGAACTATGGAGTCTGAATGCAGACCAAAGTGTTCTATTTTATTATTTTTTTTTCTTTTCTTTCTCATGATTTTTTTCCCTTTTGTGCTGATCCTTCTTTCAGAACATAAGTAATGTGGAAATATGTTTAATATGATTACACGTGTATAGCCTATATCATATTGCATTCCCTCTTGGGGAGGGGGAAAAGGAGGGAAGAGAAACAATTTAGAATTCAAAATCTTATAAAAGTGAATGTCGAAAAATAAAAAATAATTAATTTAGATAAAAGCAAAAATGAAATAAAAAAGAGTATGGTATTTTGGGCAGTTTGGGGAGGGTGCAATTCTTACTAGGTATTTCCAGATTTCTCTGAAATATGATGATATATTTGCAATTCTAGAAATAATGAATAATTGAGACTGCTTCTCCATGGTAATATTGTTTTTTGTTGTCCATTTTTAGTAACCATTTATTTAGTAATTTTCTCTGGTAATTTTCTAAGAAATTGAAATCAAATTACTGACCTATAAGTTACAGCCTACACTTTTTGCTTTTTGAAACTTCAAGACATTTACTGTTTTTCAGTCCTGCTGAACCTCTACCCTTCACCAGGATTGTTCAGAGTTCATTTAGACTTCACCAACTGCAGGATTTTGTTTTTTTTTTAAATACCTGGACAATATCTAGTCCTAGTTAAATTTTATCACACAGATAGTTGAAACTTATCCTCTTATCACTCTATTTATGCTCCCTTCTAATTCAAAGATTATTCTTACTGTTAGAGATAGGACAAGCAAAAAAAGATTTGAGTAGTATCACTCTTTCTCCTTTATCCCTTGTCCCATCCAACTAAATCAATGGTGCTATGCATTCACTGATACTCCCCCACTTGTATAATATTAAAACAAATAAATTGACAATATTCAACATTATTCCTGCTGTGCTTTGATTTCTTTGCCTGGATTAGCTCAGATAGTGCTCCAGACATGTTTCCTACCTCATTTAATATGTATTTATAGAATGGTGAGTCCAGTACCTCCTAACTGACTAGCTGCACAAAAAATACTGTAATTACTCTTTCAAAAATACATAACATCATAGATTTAGAGATGAAAAAAAAACCCTGAGTCAATCTGCTACAACTTTTTCACTTTAGAGTTGATCCAAAGAAGTTAATGACTTGCCTAAGGTCACACCAGTATAATACTTATTGGTAACAGGGCAAGGATCTCACATTTGGAATATTAATTGTTAAGCTAATATTTATAGATGTAGTAGTTACGGTAGATATGTACAGCACCTTTTGTGCTGTTTTCCCTCATTCTGTCACTATCACTTCAGAAGCATAAGGAGCTGCACAGTAGTGAGGGCTATCTTCTATTTTCCTTTGTCTCATGTGTTACCATGGTAATGTCTAAGTGGCCAGTCCTCTGAGAATTAGCTTCTCCATAATTAGTTACACTGGTCCTTTGAAAGCAGACATGGTCTGTTTATAACATACTCAAAAGCTTTTCCATCATGGTAAAACATTTTGGAGCTTACACACTTGAAATAACCTTCAAAGGTTCAGGTTCACCTAGAAATCACAATGATGCATCAGAGTAAGATTTGGCATAGGAACTAACGTTTTCTGCAAAGATAAACTGTTGCATCTCAGTTGATCTCTTAAGTTTATAATAAAGAATTTTTGATATAATAAGGAAATTTGATTTCTGAAAAGTGCAGAAATGTTTTATGGATTGTGTTTAACCAATATATATATAGAATTACCCCCAAATCAAAGATTATGTATCATTGTTTTTCAAAAGATCAGTTTCTTACCATGTTTACTTTCTTAATGATATAGATACACCCATTGATTTTTTTTTAAAAAGAAAGCTAAAATCCTACAATGTTATACTTGGAGCATTTGTTATAAATTAAGCAAGTTGGGGTATTTTTAGTACCAGTTTATTGAAATTTAAAGAGAGTCATTCTGTTTACTGTCCTTCTTTAAGGAATCAGAGAGATGATTGGCAGCTTGTATGCTCTGACTGAATCTTTTTTTCATTTGGCAAATAGGCTCCCTGCCCCCTCAGTCTCATATTTTATTATGTGCGGTGTATCATATTTTGAAAGCTCCATTTCATGACCTGCTGAAATATTGCAGAGCAGATTCAAACATGTTCCAAGCAAGCACTGAAATTTTAATAGACTTTATTTATGGGAGTCAGGTGTGGTCACTGCAAAAGAATATATATGGGAGTCAGGTGTGGTCACTGCAAAAGAATATATATATATATATGTCCTGGAAGGATCCTTTCAAAAATGTATAAGGCATGGAAAAAATTCTTACCTTGCTCCAGGTAAGCATATTCCATCTCCACCCTGATTTTATGATTTGATCATTGATATAGTGAAACAATATAATTTTTGAGACCTGAAACAGTACACATGGACTTCTATTTAAGAATGGTTGAACTATATTAATTAACCAAACTGTCATGTGATGTTTGCATTAACTTATCAGATTAACTGAAGTTTTGAAGTTCCAAAGAATTGGGCAAACATATTTTCTCTTTATTTCCTTCCACTTCTTTATTAAGAGGAAGAAAACTGGAGATGGAGAAAGGGTGAGAGGAGTATGAGGGGAAAAAGTCATTAGATCATAGAATTTAAGACAAGAATTAAAATGTTAGACTTAGAGTCAAATGGAAATAAAGTTATGTCATCTCCTTCTTTGACATTCACTGGCAGTATGAGAATGGCCAGCTCATTTGAACTCACACTTTCCTCGTCCACAATTTTGGAAAAAAAAATATATGTTATGAGGTAATCAATATATTTTAGTCCTATGCCATATTGTATATAAAGGAGAAAACTAAATTAATTGTATCTATACATGTAAAGCAAAAAGGTAAATAGTGCTTTATGTACATAAATGCATGGCTTCAATTGTTTTTCAGTTTTGCCTTACTCTTTTGAACCCCATTTGGGATTTTCTTGGCAAAAATACTACAGTGGTTTGCCATTTCCTGTGGCAGTTCATTTTACAGATGCAGAAACCAAAGTCACTTAGCTATCAAATGTTTGAGGCAAGATTTGAAATCAAAAAGATGAGTCTTCCTGACTCCAGGCCTGTTGCTCTATCCACTGTGTCACATAGCTGACTATATAATATACATAAATACATTTATGTACAGAAATGTATCTTTGTCATCTGTCTCGATTTACATCTATATCTATCAATCTATAACTTAGAATGTTCAGATACTTTTAGGAAAGTGGGAAAGATTTACTTAAATAAACCAGGTGCTGGAAAGAATCATAAAAGGATTGCAATAATAAAAATTGGATGAATTGTGAGAAGACAGGTAAACTAGTATTATACTGATGAAACTATGAATTAGACAAGTCATTCTGGAAAATAATTTGAATTATATGGGGAAAGTCATTCCTTTTTAATAGTCTTTGACTCAGTAATCCACTCCTTGTCACATGCCTCAAGGAATTTAAACATAAAATGAAAGACCCTAGATATCCAAAAATATCCAGGGAAACATTTTTTAATGGTTGAAGAAGAGAGTGAATGTTCATTAATTAACAAATGAACTAAAATGTCATTATATTATTATTAAACATATAAAATATTATACATATAATAAAAATATAAGAAAGAGGAATGTGGTTTTATATGAATTAATGAAGGGAGTCAACAGAACTAAAATGCTTATATATTATATACTATATATATGTGTGTGTATCTATATATCTATATAAATATAGATAGCTATCTATAGCTATAGATATATATAAAAGGAAAAATGCTATAAGGTATCTGAAGTCAGATTAATTGCAATGACCAATCTTATTCTTAGAGTACAATAAAAAACAGGAAACTAGAGGTAGAGAATATTGTGGGTTCTTTTGGTTGCAGCATTTTATCTTTTGGATTGGCTTAATTGCCTTTTTTTTTCTCTTTTCCTTTCCTTTGCTTCCCTTCCCATCCCTTCTCTTCCTTTCCCATCTCTTCCTCTCTTTCTTTCACTTCCTGAAATTAAATGGCTTGTTAAGTTGAATTTTGAGAATTTAAGGGAAGGGAGAACATTATTTTTAAGTCAATATTCTGTACAAATATCATCTGGATTTCATGAAGGATATTTTGTTTCAATATTTCAATTAGTCAGACACCAGGAATTTATTAAATGCCTACTATCTGCTAAGTACTATGCTAAAAGCAGGGGATATAGAAAGAGGCAAAAGACAGCCCCTACATTCAAGGAGTTCGAAATTTAATGAAGGAAAGACTTAGTAAATAAATATGTACAAACACCATATGTACATACACACATACATATATGTATGTGTTAAATAAGAAACAAATAACAGAGAAAAGGCACTAGAATTAAGAAGTATTGGGAAAGTCTTCCTTTAAAAGGTGGTATTTAGTTAAGAATTGAAGGAAGTCAGAAAACTAGATAGAGATAAGGAGGGTGAACATTCCAGGCAAGCATTACAAGCAGAGAAAAATACCTGAAGCCAAGAAATTGAGTGTCTTTTTCAAAGAACGGTAAAGAAGTGAGTGTCACTGGATTAGAGATTGTATGAGGGATTAGTAAGGGATCAGAATGTTGGAAATGTGGAGGAAGGGATGAAGTATGTTGTGAAGAGCTTTGGATCCTAAACAGGATTTCATATTTGATTCTGGAAGTAATATAGATCCAGATAAAAATATCAAGACAATGTTGAAACACTACAAATTAGACAGCTTCCTATAAAGTATATATTAAAAAATATATACTTTATATATTTATATTATATGTATGTATATATTTATATATACTTTATATATATTCCTCTAGCTTCAGGAGATAAAAATCTACAATCAACTATTTGACATCTACATTGTGCTTGCCTTAATTGAAATGAAGATTTCACCAATTTAATCCAAAAAGTCTATTTCTTTTAAAAAATATGGTTCAGTTTTCTTGTTTTCAATATACTTTGAATGTTTGTTAATTATCATAAAAATATTTAAATTTATTTCATTCTGAAATTATGTCTTGATGAATTATGTATTAACATATAGATAAGCAAACTATGACAATAATTGTGTGAAATATTTCACTTCCTTCTTTTAATTCTATTCTGATACTGTATCCTGGCTAAGGACGATTGTTGATTCTCAAGAGCTATGCTATTATAACATAAGGCCTCATAGTTTCTGTCAAGCTAGAACGGATTCCTGTGCAGTCTGACAAAGGGACATGTCGTTATGATCCAAAGGGACATGTCGTTATGATCCAAAGACCAGCCTAATTTTTATCAGAGAGAATTGTGACCAAGTTGGGTGCCGTTATTTTTTTTTTCAGCAAGATAAAGTCATTCTACAAATTTATTAAGATATAGAGTGGTTACAGTCTGCACTGGTAGAGATTTCATACCAGTGTAATCTTAGATTCTTGAAATGTTAAAGAACAAGCAGGTGTTAAATACTTGTAAAGAGGATGTAGGTCTAGGGTTAAGAAAGAATGATTGTCTTTTCTGAATTCTGGAGTGATAAAATTTATCTGAGTGAGGATCTTTGGAGCTCATACTAAGAAATGGAGAGAGAGAGAGAAAGAGAGAGAGAGAGAGAGAGAGAGAGAGAGAGAGAGAGAGAGAGAGAGAGAGAGAGAGAGAGAGGGAGGGAGGGAGGGAGGGTGTGTTCTAGGTCAGGGGTAGAAAACCTTTGCTTGTATCATTAGCCTGAAAGGTTGAGGGCTCTGGATACCAGGACAAATCATAAAAACAAACTAAAATATAATTGCTAAGTCATGGTAAATGTCAACTGATCTGAATGGCAAAAATTTGTCTCCACATGGAGATAAAAGAGAATTTTCAGGAAGTCAACAAATTAAGTATTTGGATATTAATGCATTGTTTTTAGAATAAAGAAAGATCTGGGTTCAAATTCTATTTCTGACATTTAGTCACTGCAGATACCAGGTAGGTCAAATTACTTCTCAGTTTTATTATCTACAAAAGAGGAATACTAATAGGATCTATCATATTTGGTAGTTGTGAGGATCGAAGAAGATAATATATTTAAATCTCTTTATAAATTTTCAGGCACCATCTAAATGTGAGTCATTAGATGTTGCAATGATGATCAAGGGATAGTATTCATGGCAAAGATGAGATTTTCCAATTTTTTTGAATGTTATAAGAATTTTTTGACCAGCAATAGTTACATTTAGCATATTTACATAGTGATTTATAGTTTGCAAAGAACTTTACAATTATCTCATTTAATCCTCAAAACAACCCTAAGAGGCAAGTACTATTGTTATCTCCACTTTACAGAGGAGGAAACTTAGGCACATAGAGATCAAATTATTCATCAGTTACAAGATGGTAACCATTTGAGCTCAGATTTTAGCTCAAGTTTTCTTGCCTCCAGGTGGTTGAAGAATTTTGTCACCAAGAAAGCTAGTCATATTCTAGTTCATTTTTGTTTGTTTGTTTCTCTATTCTTCTAGCCTACTTCCTGAATTTAGACTTGAAGTTAAGAATGGGCTCTTCTACTTTTCTGGAGAGAAGGTTTAAGTTAGTCCTGAAACTGTTTGGATAGAGTATTGAGACTTGTGTTCTTCCAGAAACTCAGGGATAAACTGAGGTCATTCCAGCTTTCAGTACTGCTCAAATTATCTGATCCAGGGCAAATAATGATTGCTTCCTCCATTCCTCACCCCAAGTCAGGGCTCTACAATTCCTTTTCCGGGTATTGGTCTGTGTAATAGCAGACTGCTACTGAACTCAATCAGTTTGAAAACTCCTTTAGTTTAGAGGGAAAGAAGTGTAGACTTGGATTTCCACTCCGATTATTCCTCTGTAATCTGATCTAAGTGTTATAAGTGAAATTATACTTTGAGTATGAGGTATAAGCAACATCACTGATGTTGCATATCTTCTCAAATCATTCCTTTGTCTATACATAGCCCAAGGCTCCCTTACTCAGGAAGGCTACTCCCCTGCACAAGTGCACCACTCGTTCTTCCCTGTATCTGTGATCCGAAGTTGAGCAGTAAGTAACAAAGCTGCTATCACCCATGCACCAGCATTAATCTGGTGATACATCTCATAAGTATGGAACTTTCTCTTGCCATTGTACACAGATTTCCTTGCACACTCAAGTACCCTGTGGACAGTCTGCTCCTTTTTTTGATCCAATCCTGTTTAACATAGACCTCCCTATTTGGATCACTCTGCTAAATTAGATGACAAATAACTCTTTGTGACTTCTGCTGGATTTTCCCACCAAGATCTGGTCTACTGCATGTTCTATTTTATTTATTTATATTTTTTTTTGGAAGGAAGCTCTCTGTACTGATTCCTATTTCTCTATGTTGGCTCCTACTCCCAAAAATTATTTTAAAAAAATTATAAGGCTCTGATTCTAACTTTCAAGTTTATTATTCTCTCCTTTGATTTCCAGGATTGTTATTTTGGTGTTTAATTGCTTTTTCATTATTTTTCTAGACTTACTTTAGTTGCATGCCCAATTTGTTGATCTGCTCTTTCTCTCTTCAATTAATGAAAGCATATAGACTTATGGTAAGGTTTCCCTTACCAGTTTATCGTATGCTATCTCAAGGTCCCTATTATCTTTAATATAATTATTATTTCTATGATTAGTTATTTGACTAACTCATTCTTTAATATTAATTGATATAGTTTTCAATTAATTTTTAATTTGTACTCAGTCTTTTTGTTGAACAAATTGTTTTTGTTGAATTATGTTCTGAAAAAAGATTCACTTAATATTTGTAATTTTCTGCATTTGTTTGTGAGGATTTTATGCTTTAATATGTGGTTAATTTGGGGGAAGATGTCTTGTACAGATGAGAAAAAATATATATTCCTTTTTGTTATCATTCATTTTCTCCAGAATTATGGCTAAAATTTTTAAATTATTTTCATCTCCTTAGCTTCTTTTTATTTATTTTGTGTTTAGAATTCTCTAGTTCAGGCAATGGAAAGCTGTAGGTATTATGTATATATTATGGTCAGAAAAATACATTTCATATTTCTGTTTTTTTAATTTGTGAAATTTTTTATACTTTTAATGAATAATCAGTTTTTGCAAAGGTGACCTTCATAAAAGCTGAAAAATAAGTATAACCTTTCTATTCTCATTAAATATTCTCTGGAGGTTCCTAATATCTAAAGTTTGTAAAATTCTTTTCATCACCTTAATTTCTTATTGATTTTATGGTTAAATTTATTGAAATCTGAGAGGGATAACCGAAAATCCCTCAACATTATAATTTTACTGTGTATTTTCTCCTGTAAGTAAGTAAGGTCAGCAGAGTTTTCTAAAGGTTACATTACAAAGAATTCTATAGCTATCCCAGGATTAGGCAATGATATTTCAACTTATTTATTCCTCAAGAAGTTTTATGACATGTCATTTGATGCATATGTTTTCAATGCTAAAATTATTTCAATATCTAGGGTACCTTTTTTTATCAAAATATACTTTTTTCCCAATTTAGTTCAATTTTTGCTTTTGTTTTGTCCAAGAGTATTATTATTACTCTCTACTTTTTGTATTTCAGCTGAAGCATAATAGATTCTACTCCATTCCCTTATTTTAAATCTATTGGTGTCTTACTGTCTCAATTGTGAGTCCTTTGTTAATACATTATTTGATTCTAGTTTCTAATCTATTCTACCATCTTCTTTAAATTTAGGGGTGAATTCATCCCATTTACTTTCTGTTATGATTTCTAGCTGTATATTTTCCTTCATCTGGTTATCTTCTATATACCCTTCCTTCTTTTATTTAACCAATCTCTTCCTCAAAAATCTGTTTGCTTTGGAATATCATCTCCCTTACTCTACCCTTCCCACCCTTCTTACCCTTTTCTCTTTCACTTCTGTTTGTTAAATAAATTTCTGGACATACATACAGTGTGTACATGTATATTCTTCCTTTCTTGAACCAGTTCAGATGAGACTGAGTTTCAAGTATTGCCCACTCTTTCCTTCACTCTTCATTTTTCAAAATTCCTCCTTGTGAACCCCATTTATGAGATAATTTTCTCAATTTGTCCATTCCCTTCCCCTTTCTTCCAGGGCATCCATTCTCACCCTTTTATTTTTCTCTTGAGATCAGCCAAACATAATAGACTCATGCCCCTGTCTTCTGTCTAAATTGGCTCCTAGTATCACTAGTGATGATAAAGTTCTGAAAGGTTAGGTGTTATCATATAAGAATATAAGACAATCTTATTTTGCCCCTTATGATTTGTCACTTATGTTTAATTTTTCATGCTTCTTTTTTGTCTTGTGTTTGAACTCAGTTTTACTGAGTACAATTGTATTTGAGTGTAATCTTTGCTCCTTTGCTTCCCACATATCATATATTAGTTGTAATAGCAATTTAAATGGAAAGATCTTTCTCATTCATTAATAGGCCCATATATTCTACTTATGTCACCTGGAAGTCTAAATCATATGTGGTAAGAAAAGCTTGCTGATAAGGTGCAACAGGAAGGGTGGAGCAGATTTGGGAGGAAGTGACTGAGCAAGATCAGGCCAAAGGGAAAATAACACAGAACAACCAACACAGGAAGGTTCAGGTTCATGAGTGTTAATAGTGAGAAGGTCCTAGCTGAGGGCAGATTTGGGAATGCCTTTGCTTGCTGCTGTGATCATGGTTATTAACTTCTTGGTCACCACAACAGATTTTGCTTTCTGGTTCTGGGATTTGGCTTTCTGGTGTTCAAATAAATGTTTTTCTTCTTTTTATATGGAAAGTCTTTTATACTTGGTGATTGTGAGCTATGCTGGAATATTCATAGTCACCACCAGTGTTGTGAATATTGCCTTGGTGATACACATTTTCTCTTCAACTTGGGAATTGTGGATTTGGCTATAGCATTTCTTGCAATTTTCACCTTGGGAATTCTTTCAGGAAGTGGATTCTTTTAGTTTAGTTTAGTTTGTTTTTTTTTTTTTTTTTGCTCACTAGTTCTGACAAATTGAGGTAGTCTTCCTTCATAATTTCTTACAATATAATGACTAGGATCTTTTTGGCTGTACATAGCTTTTGGATAGTCTAATAAATCTTAAATTATCTCCCAAACTGTTTTCCAGATACACTGTTTTCACTGTGTTTCACATTTTCTTCTATTTTTTCTTCATTTTTTAAATTGTTTCTTGATATCTCGTGGAGTCATTGGCTTCCACATAGCCAATACAAATTTTTAAAAAGCTTTTTTTTCTTCAGTGAGGTTTCATAACTCTTTTACAATTTGACTAATTCCAATTTTTAAGGAGTTACTCTCCTCAGTGTTTGTGAACCCCTAATACCAACATGTTTATACTCCTTTCATGCTTTTATGTCAGAGCTCTCACATATGTTCCCAATCTTTCTTCTACTGCACTTGTTTGATTTTATTTATTTTGTTTGTTTGTTTTTATCTCTTTCTTGAATATTCCTGTAAATTTTATTGGACTGCACTTCAATATGCATTTTCTCTGTGGTTTCCTCTGTTGATGCTTACAAATTATTGTCTTTTTCAATATTTTTGCCTTGAACTTTCCTGTCACTACAGCAGGGTTGTTTTATTCTGATTTTTTGTTCGTTTGTTTGTTTTGCAAGGGGGTTGGCATTGCTCATTTTTCTGGCAAGCTTCTTGACTTTGAACTTTATTCTTGTTCTATATTCACTTGAGAAGGGTTGGGAAATGCCTATCCTGAGCTTCTGTTATATCCTTTTACTTTGACAACTCATTCTGGAGGCCTGTAAGCTTTCAGTCCCTCCAAAACCGTGTGGACTGGGGATAGGTCTCTTCCCTGCCCTCCTTGTCTGCAATCTGCAAATTCCTAACCTGGTTAGAGTCTGTTGGCTTGTGTATAGTTGAGTTTGCTGGACTCACTATTAGCACATTGTAATGTTCTTCAGTTCCATAGTGACTGACATGTACCTTTCTCTTGATTTTGATTTCTTGACCTGGTTTATTCCAATGCACGTTTATGTATAGAGCTGAAGATTAGAACTGAGTCTTATTCTGCTCTTTGGTTTAGAATCATGCATGTATATTTCTAGAACTTCCTAGGTATTCCTAAACAGATAGGTTCCTGCTCCTTCATGACCACAACTCCTCTCCACTGTGACTGAAACTGGCTAATGAGTGAAAGAACTTCTAGATAGCATATCTTCCTGCTCCTATAACTAACACACAGTTCCCCTATTATTTCTTCCTGCTTAAGTTATCACTCCCTTTGCCATCACTAGGTACTTGACTTTTCCTTGCTACTGCTGCCACTGCCACAGCCTCATACTACTATTTGTAACACATCTGCTACCACTACTCCTGTTCTGTGTTTGTGGCCAGTTCCACCATGATGTCTACAGACCTCTGTCTTGTTCTTCATAAGTTTCACTGAGTTGGGAAAAAAGTAACTTTTCTTGACTTTACCAATCATAATTTGGTTTGGTGTGTTTTATAGGTAATTGTGGACAAGGTTTTGGGGTATATGAAGGCAAAAGTGTGATTTAGCACTCCATTATCTTCATTACACCTCAGGTCTTTACTTCAAGATGAAACTTGGAGTCATCTAAAAGAGTCTAAAAGAAAATACCCTCTCCCCTGATACTTCACTCAATGCTAGGACCTATTCATTTGTACTATTTGTCCAAGGTAAGTGTGCTAATGAATTATGGCTATGGATGGCAGTCTATCAAACTCCTTATCATAGTATAGACAAAATGCATTCATAAATGAATAAACAACAAAATATAACTACATCAATTCTGTCTCTCACTTTGTGAATTAAAACTAATTTCAACTTAGAAAAAATGTTTATTTCTTCCTATTATGAAGTTAATAATGTTTATGAAGTTAATAATCCTCATAGCTGGGGACTTATGTGGAATTGCTCTCTACTCACCTTTAACTTACAGATAATTTACTGGAATCACTTAGAGCTTAAATAACTTTTCTTAAGTTCACATCATTAGCACGTGTCAAAGACAAGATTTGAACCCAAGTCTTCATGACTGCCAAGGTAGCTCTCTATTAAATGCACAATGCTGCCTCTCCTCATGTCACTTCTTAAAAATGACAAGTCACTAATAAGATTTTAGTATTCACTATTTTCTTCTCTCCAAAGTAATTTCCATTTTACTCTAGTCTGATGATTGCAATTCTAAATTTAGATACTTCTCATTGTTCTCAGGAGTTTAAGTAGTAGGAACTAAAACCCTGAAGCCAAAAAAAAAAAAAAAATCTAATTTGGATAATTCCATTCTGCTTATCTCAAACTCCTTTACAATTTCACTGAATATAACATTCATCTTCTGAATTATTTGACAGCATTATACATTATTTAGTGCCCTCTTTAGTAGCTGCCTTTATTCCACTGGTTATATTTTCCTGGTGTGAGTAGTGAATGAAATTGGAAAGTAATCTATTGTACTTTGACATTCCTGTTGAGCCCCTTTCACATGTGTGTCAGTGTTATATATTCAAAATGTTAATCCTTCCAGATGAGGATTTTTTCTCCTATTTCAAATCCAAGCCATGAAGAAAAAACATATCCTTTGTTTTTTTGTTTTTTTGTTTTAGTTAACAATAAAATATATTCAGGGTTCTGAGAGAGCCCAAACTAGGACTGTGAGTACAAAGAGGGCAGTAGTGGCAGAGGGGTCAATCTGAGCAGGTTTAGGTGTGCAGTGACAATATAGAAGACAGTCTATCCTTAGATATAGTTATATCAGGTGAAGTAGTGGAAGGAGCGTCACTGTGAAGAAACTTGTCTTGGAATATGAGATAAGATGCAGGAGCTATGGGAAACATAGTGGGAAAGCACATCATACTCCCATCATTCCCCTGATCTTTAGTCCCCATGTTTAATTATGATCTTGGATATCTCTGGTACCTTGCACAATTCATCACTCATAGTAGGCACTTATTTAATTCTTCATAAATTTTTATGCCACAGGTCCTATTTTGATAATGGTTCTAAGAATTTTAGTCTGGTGTCTATGACATACACAACAGCCTGCATTAATAATTTAACTGAAACAGTACTCATAAAAACCTTGTCATGTTCTTATGCAACTTCTAGTGTATATTCCCTTACACTCAGCCCATTTGACCAGTGATTAGGAGACTTTAAAAGCATGAGGTTTTTATTTTTTAATACTGCACTAGATCTATAATTTCACAGATCTGATTATAGTTTCTACCCATGTAAATTATAATCTATTTTATGCATTCTAATCCTCTGCAATTTTGTTGCTTTTTTTTTCCTAAAAATTCACTAAAGGCACACAATGCTCTAGAGGACCAGCCCATCTCTTTTTTTGCCTTTGAAGCTGTCATTCAATCCAGTTTTTGCAGGCAATTCATTGTGGGTAAGATGTAACAGGCAATTTATACCCATCACCACCCTATATACTTCCCTGTTGACCTGTAATTTTGACTCTCTCTTGCTTGTAATGTTCATAGATGTGCTGCAATATAACAGTTTACTTGCTACATAGCACTTTGAGTTGTACAAATTGTTTTACAAATACTATCCCATTTGATTCTTGGTCAGTCAACACATATTTATTATCTATTTGTTAAATGTTTGCTCTGTGAAATATACTCTGGTCAGTGCTGTGTATACAAATAAAAATAAAGCAACCTTTGTCCTCCAGGAGTTTACATTCTTTGGGGGTTAATAACACATAGATTTAAACATAAATACAAAACATATATGGTGCAATTCTAGGATATGAGTACAAGTTGCTAATTCAAATAAGATTGGCTCTTAATAAGAATGGAAGGAGTTTCTTCAGCTTGCAACTAATGTATCAGTAGACAGACAGTAATATTTACTTTGTGTGAGACACTGGGGGAAGCACTAGTGAGATAAAGATAGGCAAGAACTTGAACTCTGCCTTCAGAAAGCTAAGATCTGCTTAATAGGGTTTGTTTGCTTGTTCTTGCCTAAAACTTTTTTTCAAACAAAAAAGGCATAAGGAAAAAGCACAATATAAGCACAAGTAGACATAACATGATTCATGTACAAGAAAAGTTGCATAAGTTGTATCAGTGAAATATATGAATTAAAGATGTGGAGTCAAGTTGGCTGAGTAGAAGCAAGGACCTCCTTGAGCTCTCCCCCAAAACCACTCAAAATATCTGTAAAAATTTACTGTAAGCACATTCTACAGCAACATAAGCCACAAAATGGCAGTGCAAAACAGATTTCCAGCCCAAGACAATCTGGAAAGATTATTGGAAGGGTTTATTGAACCAGGCTAGGAGCAGAGTACAGCTCAGCATGGGCTGTGCCTGCCCAAACTGGACTGGAGTAGGCCTCCAGGCACTGTATAATTGGCAGCTGTTGAAGTTTACGGACTTCTCAACCCACAAACAGCAAAGACAGCTTCAAAGGTCAGCAGGAAAACAGTCTGACTTGGGTGAGAGAGGAATGTGATCTGTCCAGACACAGACCCAGATCCAGCCTTAGTGCTGTGGCAGCCACTGCCACTGCAGCAGCTGCTTCTGGAGCTCTTGGCCTACAGATGGTAGGAGAATAGAGTAGCTGAGCTGGGTCACAGTCCTGGATGGTGGTTCTGGGGCAAGGAGGAGCACTGGCATGGAGGACCTGTTGGTGGCTGTGAAGAGGGAATCCTACTTGCAGTTCCATGGCATAAAAGATTGTTTGTGGTTGCTCACAGACCAGAGTGCAGGCCAGAAGAGGAGTAAATACCTCTCCTTTCATCATACCACTTTGAAGGAACTGAGGTTTAGAGGTCCCTAAGGATGTCTTTGAAAACAGCTCCACAAAAGTGCTGAAACTTGAGGCAGTACACCCTCTACTTAACAAAGAGCTCAAAAGTCAAGTACTTGACTGGAAAAGTGACCAAAAGTGGGGAAAAATAAGACTAGAGAAGGTTGCTTTCTTGGTAAAAAGGGATTTTCTTATGATGAGGAAGATCAAAGCATACAATCAGAAGGAAGAGAGCAACATCAAGTCTCTTACATCCAAAGTCTCCAAGAAAAATATGAACTGGTCTTAGATCATGGAAGAGCTCAAAAAGGATTTTGACAGTCAAATAAGAGAATTAGAGGAAAAATTGGGAAGAGAAATGAGAGCAATTCAAGAAAATCATGAAAAATGAGTCAACAGCTTGCTAAAGGAGACCAAAAATGCTGAAGAAAATAATACCTTAAAAATAGACTAACCCAAATATCAAAAGAGGTCAAAAAAGCCAAAAAGGAGAAGAATGCCTTAAGAAGCAGATTGGCCAAATGCAAAAGGAGGTCCAAAAGACCACTGAAGGAAATAAGTCCTTAAAACTTAGAATAAAGCAGATAGAAGGTAATGACTTTATGAAAATTCAAGAATTATAAAACAAAACCAAAAAATTAAATAAAAAGAATATAGTGTGAAATATATCATTGGCAAAACAGCTGACCTGGAAAATAGATCCAGGAGAGATAATTTTAAAATTATTGGTCTAGTGGAAACCATGATCTAAAAATGAGCCTAGACATCATCTTTCACAAAATTATAAAGGAAAAATGCCCTGATATTCTAGAACCAAAGGGCAAAGTAGCAATTGAAAAGAACCCATCGATCAACTCCTGAAAGAGATCCCCAAAGGAAAATTCCTGGGAATATTGTAGTCAAATTCCAAAGTTCCCAGGTCAAGGAGAAAATATTACAGGCATCAAGAAAAAAAATAATTCAAGGACTGTGGAAACACAATCAAGATAACACAGGATTTAGCAGCTGCTACACTAAGGGACTGGAGAGTTTGGAATATGATGTTCCATAGGTCAGAGGCGGCAGGATTAAAACCAAGAATCACTTACCTGGCAAAACTGAGTATAATACTTTAGGATAAAAATAGAATTTCAATGAAATAAAGGACTTTCAAACATTTTTATTGAAAAGACCAAAGCTAAATCAAAAATTTAACTTTCAAATACAAGAATCAAGAGAAGCAGGAAAAGGTAAACAGGAAAGAAAAACCATAAGGGACTCATTAAAGTTGAATTCCTACATGGATAGATATTTGTAACTCATGAGACTTTTCTCAGTATTAGGGTAGTTAGAGGGAATACACATACATATGTGTGTATGTGTATTTATGTATGGGTATATTATATATGCATATGTATATTGTATGTATATGTGTAGATGTATAGATGTGTGTATATATATGGATATATACATATAGATATATAGACAGAGGGCATAGGCTGAGATGAATATGAAAGGAGGATACCTAGAAAATATAATTAATTGTTGAGAGAAATGTACTGAGAGAAAGAAAATACGAGAGGTAGAATGTACTAAATTATCTCACATAGTTAAGAAAGACCTTTTACAGTGGGGAAAAGGGGAGAGATGAGAGGGAATAAGTGAGTCTTACTCTCATCAGATTTGACTTAAGGAGGGAATAACACATACTCAGTTGTGGAAATCTATCTTACCCTGCAGAAAAGCATGGGCGTAAGGAGATAGGAGAGGGTGGATAATAGAAGAGATGGCAGATTGGGAAAAGGAGTAATCAAATGCAAACACTATTGTTGACTGACAGGTCAAGGGAGAAAATGGAATAAATGGAGGGCATCTAGGATAGAGAGAAATGCGGTTAGTCTTTCACAACATGACTATTATGGAATTGTTTTGCATGGCTACACATGTATGAGCTATATCAAATTACTTCCTTTCTCAGTGAAGGTGGGTGGGGAGGAAGGAAGGGAGAGAATGTGGAACTCAAAGCTTTAGAAATGAATGTTAAAAATTGCTTTTGCATGCAAGTGGGAAATGAGATGTACAGGTAATGTAGTATAGAAATATATCTTGCCTTATAGGAAAATAGAAGAGAGGGGGATGGGAGAAAGGGGGGTGATAGAAGGGAGGGAAGATTGGAGGAAGAGGTGGTTGGGGTTCATACTGTCCTGGAGTGGGGAGAGGAGAAAGATGAGAAGAACATTTGGAATTTAAAATCTTGTGGAAGTGAATGTTGAAAACTGAAAAGAAATAAATTATATGTAATAATAAAAGAAATATATGAATCAAAATATATGAATAAATTAGACCAGTCACATAAAATCATGAGATAAAAATGATGGATTGTCTACATTCTTTATGGGCACCCATACAAAACCAAGATATCCAAAGAATCCCCTCTTCCTTATGTTGTATGGATCTGACATGGAGAACTTATGAGAGGATATGAACATGTTTTGCTGAATAGAAAGGGATAGATGGGTTTTACACTGTATTTTGTAAAGGAATAACAATATCTATGAGGTAAAAGATTTACTTAAGTATATTGCAAACAGAACAGAGAAATGGTGGCAATGGTGATGGAGTCCAAACAAATGTAGAAAGTGTGTTCCTTTCCATAATCTGGCCATCGTCAAATTTGATCCGATGGAGTTACTTTGGTTTCCTATATGCCATATACAGAATTGATGACAGGAAAATTGAAGAGAATAAATAAAATTAAAACGAAGAATAACCATGGTTACTTTCTCATGTTATAGAATATTTGGTACTTGGTAAGTCATTCCCTGTTGTCATTGGTTTTATTAACTCTTGCAGGCCACTAGGGGCTCGTTCAATATATATAGCAAAATGGTTCTTCAGTGTGAGTCCTACATGCCTGACTATGGACAAAATGACAGGCACTGGGGGAGAAATTGGCTCATTAGTTCCCAATGTGCTATGCTCTAGATTGAATTAAAAATAGTTTCACCTCATTGAACATACAAACCATCTATGGCACAGACATGTCTGGATTGAAGTCATGTCTGTTCTCTCACAACACTGGAAAATAGCTCTATCTTTCAGATTCTGAGTATACAATCTCACTTTCTTTCAAGCATTTCAAGTGAACATGTTAGGTCAGCAGAGTTTTCTAAAGGTTACATTACAAAGAATTCTATAGCTATCCCAGGATTAGGCAATGATATTTCAACTTATTTTTTAATGTTGTCCCTATCGGTGATTTACAGAATAAAGCTCAGTGCCCAGACTGTGTAAAGCCATGGAAAGAAATTCATGGCTAAAATATACAGAAGATGTGAACTAGGGTAGGCGTACAGGTGGATCATAAAAGAATGGTGCTAGATTAAGAAAAGTCAAGTTGATACATAAAAAATAAAGAACAATGGTCAACATTTTTCCCTTAAATCGCATGGGAAGTCACCAAAATTGTGAAGATTAAAGTAATATTCAGTTGTGGTGTAAGATTTTTTCTCATAGTGCATAAAGTGCATGGTTTCGATTCTAAATTTCAAATCTCGTCTCTCTTCCTACTACCTTCATGTGTCTAATTCTGAGATTGGAGGAGATAAAATCTATGGCATCTTCTAGTTCTATGGACTTACAATTTTATGATAGTTTTCTATAAGAAAGTAAAATATCAAAAATGACTTGTGTTGCCATAATAGAAACTATTAATTATTGCACATGAAATTGAAACAAGTTTATAGTTATGTTGCTACACACAAGTTTTTTGGCATTTCAAATTTTGTTTTAAGCCATAAAAGTTATGAGAAGTGTCTCAAAGAGAACAAGAACATGGAGCATTCCTATCTACAGTTCATTCCTCTCTTCCTCAATAACCCTGACTCTTTTTACTATTTATTTTAAAACTTCCAGATACTATATTATTCACTCTCCATGATTCCATAGTTATCAGATATTTCTCCCAGTCCTCATGCTCCTGGTAATTTGTGCTCCAAGAAGAACAAAGCTTCAAGCAGGAGACAGCAATGCTTAGGAGAAAGAACATTTGTTTTGAAGTCAGAAGGAGCACAGTTCAAATACCTGTGTTATCTTTAGCATTTGTTTTCATATCTATAAAAAAGGCATTGGACTAGTTGAGGATTTTTTCATAATTTAATCTATGAAAATGTCATAAAACTATGATTCCTGTGCTGCTGACCCAGGCACTGTGGCCTAGGAAAGAAGGGAACAGTCTTTTTTGGAATCTCAGGTAAGATCTAAAAGAGAATTTTGTGATCATCCAAACCCTTTCATTTTAGAGTCAAATCACTTGATTTGACAAAGACTGGTAGGGAAACTGGAAAACAGTATGACAGGAATAAAGGTAATGTGCACCAAGGTAAAGCAAAATAAAATGATTTTGATATAAAGGGTGATACAATAAACAAATTAGGAGGCAAACAGTAGTTTACCTGTCAAATCTACAGAAAAGGGAAGAATTTATTACCAGGTAAAGAGATAGAAAGCATTGCAAGAGATATAACACATAATTTTGATTATATTAAATCAAACAGTTTTACACAAACAGAACCAATGGAGGCAAAATTAGAAGGAAAGCAGAAAGCTAAGGGTGAAATTTTTACAAGTATTTCTGATAAAGGCCTCATTTCTCAAATACATATATTTATAGGAATTCAAATTATTCCCCAATTGATAAATGGTCAAAGGACATGAATAGGCAGTTTTCTGATGAAATAAAAACTATTTAGAGTTATACGAAAATGCTCTAAATGACTTGTTTAGAGAAATGTAAATAAAAATAATACTGAGGTACCACCTCATACCTACCAGATTGGTTAATATAAGAGAAAAGGAAAATGATAAATGTTGGAGGAGATGTAAGAAAATTAGGTCACTGATGAACTCTCAATGGAATCCATTCTGGAAAGCAATTTGAAACTATGCCCAAAGAGCTATAAAACCGTGCATACCCTTTGATGAAGAAATACTATTATTTTGTATGCCAAGGAGATAAAAAGGAGGGGGCTACTTTTACAAAACTATAGCAGCTGTTTTAGTGGGGACTAGGAATGGGAAATTGAAGGGATGTCCATAATTAGAGAATGGCTGAAGAAGTTGTAGCATATGATTTTCAAGAAATATAGAAATGATGAACAGAATGAATACAGAAAACAGAATGAATACAGAAAAATCTAGAAAGTTTTACCTGAATTCATGTAAAGTGAAGTGAGCAGAACCCAGAGAACATTGTATATAGTAACAGCAATATTGTATGATGATCAGCTGAGAATGACTTAGTTATTCTCAGCAATACAACAATTCAAGACAATTCTAAAGATCTCATGATAAAAATACCATTCACATCCAGACAAAGAACCAATGGCATCTGAATACATATTGAAGCTTACTATGTTTCTCTTTATTTTTTTTTTGTTTTTTTATCTGTCTTCTTTCACAACATAGCTAATATAGAAATATCTTTTGCATGATTGCTCATATATAACCTATATCAAATTGTCTACAATCTCCAAGAGGGAGCAGGAGAGAAAGGGAGAAAGATTATTTGTAAATAAACATTTTTAAAAATGAATGTTAAAATATTTTACATGTAATTGAGAAGAAATAAAATAGTATTAAAAGAAAAAATTTAAAAACTCGAAGTGCAGGAAAGCAAGTAATTTGCCTGTGGTCAGACTGGTACTGGTAGAGCTAAAATTTAAATTCAGATTGCCAGAGTCCCATCTAAGTAGCCTGATGAGTAAATAAATGTATCAGAGCTCTCTGAAACATGCTTTGTATACCTTCAGGAGAAAGCATTACTGATGATGTTTGACCTGACCTATGATTTCATCAGTGAGAAACTTCCTTTAATAATATAGATCAGAACCTTATGAGAAACTTACAGTCTAAGAAAATTTCCCTGTGACACTAATAGATCAAATTATTTGAACAGATTCAAGTAACACATATATGCGAAAAAACAAAGCTTAAACCAAGGTTTTCTTGATTCTGAGTCTAAGTCATAAGACTACAACATGGTATGCTTACCTGGGAATGTAAATTGAAGAGTCAGGTGCCATAAGTGATCATTTGAAACAATGAAACTGTGTGCCTTATTTTACTTAAAGAGGGACATCGACAAACTCAATGTGTCTAGAGCATGAAAATCAGAAGATGAAAGAACTACTAGATATGTATCTTATAAGTAGTAATTGAAAGAATGGAAATTGTTTAATCTATGAAAGAATCTGCAAGGTCCCTGAGCTTAAATCTTCACTACTTCTGTTACTGGCACATTCAATAACTTGTTCCAAACCAACCAGGAAACCAATAAGAGAGAAAAGACCACACTTCAAAACAACCAAGACTCCTCCCTTAGTGTTCCATTAGTTCCAATCACTCAAATTAACTCAGTCGGTCAGCTAGCATTAACTTTGCTACTAGGTGCCAGGTACCATACTAAACCCTAGTGATAAAAAAAAAGTCCAAAAGGGAAAAAAAAAAACAAAATAATCCAAACTCACAAGGAACTCATAATCTGATAGACACTGGAAATTCAGCAGGTTTCTCTGGAGGACATTTCCTTGTTAATTACTATATCCACAATTTTAACAGTAGACATCAGAAACAAAATTGACATTAATGTCAATGAGCACATGGCTCAAGAATGATTTTATAGTCACCAGTGCATACTAACTACAAAGGGATGTTTAAAGTAAACAAATAATAAATCATCTTGAACAAATAGGATCATAAACTGTCAGTTGAAGAAATCTTTGTTGATTTAAGAAAACTCAGAGATCAAAATGATACTGGTGTTCTTGATAGTTCAAAATCTTTGTGAAATAAGATATGTTTTTAAAAAAGAAATGATATGTTTAGTTCATTCATTTTTTATGACTAGTCCAAGTACCTCATTCCAATCAAAGACTGTTCCCCCCACAAGCACAGTTTATATTAGCCATGGTAATGAAAACAGAGTAAATGTAAAAAAAAAAAAATGAAAATTCCATTGTTTCTAAGGAACAAACACAAAGCTATAAGTTGTTAGTAGGATCAGGGCTTTCACTGTACCTGTACTACTATCTAATAGAAAAAAAAAATCCCACGTTGGAATTTTTTATTTTGTCTGAAGATTTTCAAAGAAGAAAGAAAACCCCATAACTTTGCATAGTTGCAACTACCAGCACAAATTTCATGGCAGCTCAGCATTGAACTTTATAGTTAATGTTGCACATGATTCTCTTGTCTAAAAGGAAGAATGTTGTTACCCTGAAAATTAAAGAAAGACATGAATGTTTATCCTGTCAAGTGAATTGTCTTGAAATGTAAAGCAATAAAAAGGAAAGAGTTTTGTTTTCTTCACTTATAATCCTGGCTTCTTGTCTTCCATAGAACCCTGGTCTAATTGGTCTTTATCATTTTATAAAAATTTGCCACTATCAGTGAAATGTTACTATTTTTACAATAATGGTTATACTTGAATGGTACTAATTAGAAGTCAAAGTTAGCTTTATAATCATAGAGTGACCCACCACTTTCCTCTTAGTGTCCTGTTATCTCCTTTTAAAGAAACCAACAATCCTACCATCTTCATATTCCAGAAGGAATTAAGGATCTTTTACCATATTACCTCATTCATTATTATGCCATTTTAAAAAATGGTTGGGAAAAGAACCATTATTTAAAACTATATATCCCTGATCCCAAGGCTAGCACCCTATTCATTATGCTATATCAACTCTATAAATTCCTGAAGATCTAGGGACTATATCCTAAAACTATACTGAATATACTTAATTAATAAGAGCTTAATATCTATTGAATGAGATTTCTAAATTCTCTCTTACTTTTTTGGGGAGGAATTTTGCTAATTCCATCTGTAAATTAACAGTAATACATTGTTCTCAAAGTGTATTTATTGAAAAGAGCATTGGGAGATCTGCCGAGGACAGGAGTTGACTCTGTTGTTGAGTGTGTGTGTTGCTGTTGCTGCCACTTGACAATGCAGATCGTTGTGAAGACCTTGAACGGCAAGACCATCACCCTTGGAGTAGACCCCAGACCAGCAGAGCTTGATTTTTGCCAGGAAACAGCTGGAAGATGGTCGCACCCTATCTGACTACAACATCCAGAAAGAATCCACCCTGCACTTGGTCCTTTGTCTCAGAGGTGGGATGCCGATCTTTGTGAAGATCTTGACTGTCAAGGCCATCAAAAGTCAAGGCAAAGATCCAAGACAAAAAAGGCATCACCCCAGATCAGCAGAAATTGATCTTTACTGGAAAGCAGCTGGAAGATGGTGGCACCCTATCTGACTACAACATCCAGAAAGACTCTACCCTGCACTTGGTCCTGCACTCGAGGGGAGGTGTCTAAATTTCCTCAAGTTTCTTTCAAGCTTTTGAGTAATTTCACCTCACTTTTCTTTCAATAAAGTTGTTGCATTCCCCTCCCCCCCCCAAAAAAAAAGAGCATTGGATTTGGAGTAAAACAACATAGTCTTTGACTTTGGACAAATCATTTAATGTTTGTAGATCTTAATTTCTTTTTCTACAGATTGGGATGGGGGGAGGATTGACTAGATGTTAAGACTTACATAAGACTACAAACCCTTTGTTTCCTATTTCATTTCAATTTCTTCTTTTGTTTTTTTGTTTTTGTTTTGTGTTCTGTGTTTGCATGTAAAACAACAATAGATATTTAAAAATCATTTTCTCATTGATTTTCAAGGCTGTGGTTTCTCCTGTATTTCTATTTATTCTTTGATAAATACCTTTAAGAAACCTCTTACCTACTCTTCTCCACCTCTCCTGGCAAATCATTAGCCTCTAACTTAAATTTTGAAGTCATTTTTTTTTCAAGGCAATTCCTTTTGAAGATCATTTCCATCAAGCTACTCATTTTCATTTTTTTCACTTCTGTGAAACATTTCTGTTTCTATTTTAGAAAACAAGCAGGGGGAGTATAAACAAATTCTGCAAAATCTTGTAGAACAAACTTAACTCTGGGAATAATGACTTTGAAGCATTTATGAAGACTAGTAGCACTCCTAGAGAACTTTGGATGTCTTGCTGATGCAGTGGGTCTCTAATTTAGATCAGTTTTTGAACTCACATAGTTAGTCTGACTCAGCTGCTTTTCCTTGGGATGATGTCATTTATTTCAAAATCAATAAAATAAAAGCCACTATGTTAATCCTGCTTGAGCATAATACTTACTGTGAATTACATACATTGTGTTCACCCTTATGTAATGTGGGGGTTTCATACATTTTTCAAAAATGTTATGCTTTGTCCTTATATCTTATTATGGAATAACTTCCATATTATTGTATAATTAATCAATTCAAGCATATTTCTTCTCAGATTTGCATACCATTACTTTCATAACCTTCCTGATTTTCAATAATAACATTTCTCAGGATCAAACAAGTTGACAGTATAGAAGCAGTGGGAAGCTGCACATCTTGGCTCCCTCCCAAACTACTCCAAAAATAATCTAAGAATGACAGGTTGAATTTGGAAAGAGAAATTGAAGGAGAGATTACATATCATCTATTTAGCCCAGGATCACCACTTTATCTGACAGGCAAGTAACCATGACAGGAACTAGGGAATATAAATGGCCCTATATTCCACACTTATAGTTCAGACCTCAAAGCAGAACCATCTCAGTGTCAAGATGTCTGGAGTAATAAAGGACCCAACCTGACGCCCAGAAAACCATTAGAGGATGTCTCATCTGGCCAAGACTAAGGACTCAGAACCCAGAGATATAAACAGGAATACCCAAAGCAGTTCATCATTTCATTTCTAGGCCCCAGCTAATATCACAAGGACTTCCAAAGGGGCCCAAACATGGAATCCACAGTCAAAGTTCAGACAATAGAATTGATAAGAGCAAATTGTTGAAACAGAATCCCTAATGAAGATAGCAAAGAACAGTATTCAGGTTCATTTTCCAAAGCTCCCAGATATGGCAATAATTCTGGATTACCCAGGTCAGGTAAAATACACACACACATGTGTATAAACATGTATATACATATATGTGTGTGCATCTGCAATTATATACACATATATATGTATGAATGTATATGAGTGTATGTGTAGGTATATGTGTGTGCATGTATATGTATGTATATATCAACAACTCTTTAGAAAGAGGATTATGAACTCAGCTCCAAGCCCTAAACAAAGTCAAGTCAATAGACTGATTATTCAAAACCTACGGAGCCTTCTAGCTAGCTGACAAAGTCTGGGGCATAGGAGTGTTTTTATATAGTTTAGTGATTTTTCAAATCTTGTGCTTTATGCTCTCTTTTGGGGTTTTCTTTGCAAAGACACTAGAATGGTTTGCCATGTCTTTCTCCAGCATACTTTACAGATTAAGAAATTAAGGCAAATAGAGTTAAGGGGCTTGCCCAGGGTCACACAGCTATTTAGTGTCTGAGGCAAGATTTGAACTCAGGTCTTCCTGACTCCAGGCCCAGCACTGTAGCCACTACACTACCAAGCTTCCACAGTATGAACACTTACAGGAGTGCAACCTAAGGGCAATTCTGTAAACCAGAGTTTAAACCTTTGGAAGTCTAGGAAGGCAATGATCATCTAATGTCCTTCATTTGATTGCAAAAATCCCACTGAAAGTTTGCAGACTCTTGAGTAAAGCTTCCACTGTTATCTTTGAAATATGAAGAAATTTGTACCTGATGAATGTATTCAAAACAAAACAGGGCCACAAAATGCCACAGCAGGCTTACAAGAAGAAGACTGTACCAATCCTAATTCAGTCATAACTTGGGAAACAAGACATGAAGAATGAGTCAACAAAAATTACAGAAAGTTATTATGATGCCAGGGACACCCCACTTAAAAATACAAAAGAAGAGATTAACTCCAAAAAAAGCAAACTATCAAAGAAAAGGTACCTTGGCTACAAGATTAATTAAATTTTTAGAACAAATGAAGTAAAAACTTAAAAATATTAAAATGATATTATGATGATGATGATGATGATAATTCTTATTATTAAAGTGACATTGATAGAGGAAGAATTGGAAGACCAAAGATCACTATGCAGGAAAGAAATGGAAAATGAATTTACAGGTTGGCACAAAAAGAACAAAATTTTATACAAGCGTCAATTACAAATAGAAAAAAACTAAACATAAGCAGGGAAGTCTATAAGAAAACAAGAAGTATTATAACAAAGTGAAATCATAAATAAAAAGAAAATATATATCAAGAACATCTGATATGGAAAATATATCACAGGGACATAATTTAATAGCCAACGAACAAACAAAAACAAGAATCAGAGAATCAATTTATCGTGTTTCTCAAGAAATAAAACTGATGAAACATTTTTCCCCTGAAGTATTACACTCAGTTTTGCTGGGTAGATGATTATTGGTTTTAATCCTAGCTCCTTTGACTTCTGAAATATCATATTCCAAGTCTTGTGATCCCTTAATGTTGAAGCTGTATTATCTTGATTGTAGTTCCACAATACTCAAATTGTTTCTTTCTGGCTGCAATATGTTTTCCTTGACCTGGGAACTCTGGAATTTGGGTATAATATTCCTAGGAATTTTTCTTTTGGGATCTTTTTCAGGAGGGGGTTGTTGTATTCTTTCAATATCTATTTCACCCTTTGGTTCTAGAATCAGGGCAGTTTTCCTTAAAAATTTCTTAGAAGATGATGTCCAATCTCTTTTTTTATCATGACTTTCAAGTAGACCAGTAATTTTAAAATTATCTCTCCTATTTTCCAAGTCAGCCATTTTTCCAATGAGATATTTCACATTATCTTCTATTTTTTCATTCTTTTGGCTTTGTTTTATAATTGCTTGATTTTTCATGAAGTCATAAGTTTCTATCTGCTCCATTCTAATTTTGAAGGAATTATTTTCTTCATCTAACTTTTGGATATCCTTTTCCATTTCCCACCAAACCTTTTTAAAAGAGGACAAAATGAAAATAGAATCTAAAAATCACCTCCTGACACCCCAAAATGAAAATTTCAGTGTCATCACCAAAATTCAGAGTTAGTTGTTCAACAGGAAATTACACACACACACACATACACACACACGCACACACACGCACTGTATGTGTGTACAGCTCAACTCATATACATCCATACATATGTGTGTGTGCATGTGTGTGTATGTATTATATTCATATATTGGACTATAGATATTCCAATCAGTCAGAAGGAAAAACTATAGTCATTACCAGACCCAATTTAGGAGCTATTTTTGCTGTAGTTCATCCTTTATTTTTGAAGAGGACCAATTATATCACAACGCAATGTCCTAACTTGAATGTGAACTAGATTTAAATGAGGCAGAGTTGCACAAAGTGATCAGTCTCACTTTCTTTTCCAGAGTGATCAAAGTCCAGTGGCAAGGCAAAAGTCAAGATTACTGTCAATGGTCCAGGATTCAGTGAATGACTGACCAAACTTGAGGCATTCCACAGTGCCTGCTTTAGGCACCTTCATTTGGTCACATATTCTGATGGAGGAAGTGTTCACACGTTTGGAGCAGACATCCCTCTAACTCACTAAAGGGCTTGAGGCCTTTCAATTACCCTCCACCTAACTGAGATGATTTCACTGGTGTGTGGCTGCTGCACATGCTACAGCTTCTTGGAATCACAAGTGAGAGTTAAGTGAAAAGTGCAACCCAAAGGTACGTGATCAGCTTTGTAACGAACTTGGAAAACTTTCACTCCAGAGGTTCTAATCTTCTGTGAACACCCAATGTATCTCATTATAAAAGAGTAGAGATCATGGAATATGATATTCCAAAAGGTAAAACATAGAATCTTGGAACTAAGAATAACTTACCTAGAAAAATTGAGTATAACTCTACGGGAGAAAGAGGAATGTACTTTTAATAAAATAAATGATTTCTAAATGGAGAGGAAATGATGAAAAAATTCTTTTTAAAAAAAAAAAGTATAAGAACCTGTGATTGAGGTCCCAATGAGGTCTAGTTGAGGGGAAGAGAAGGGGGACAGTAGAATAAAAGCACAAGAAAGAGTGCTAAGTGCATTCCTATTTACTGTTTTTCTTCTTCAATATAAAAAAGCAGAGGCACTAAACTAAGAGATAAAGAAGCATAAAAGTATAGGGTCAAGAAAAACTATAAAAAATACTTGTCATAACTGTGAATGATAATGGGATGAACTCACTCATAAAATGGAATGGATTTTGAAGTGGAATTCAATAGCATATTGTTTACAAGAAGCACATTGACAAAAAAATTCATAAAGAAATTAATGGAATGTAACACAATATAAGAAAAACATTTTTAATGTAGGAGTAGCAATCATCTCTAATAAAGTAAATTTTAAAATAAACTTAAATAAAAATGGAGACAATTTTGCTGAAAATTATCACAGACAATGAATTCATATTAATTATAACATATGCAATGAAAAGTAGGTCATATAACTATATAAAGGATAAGCTCAAAGAATTACAGGGAGAAACAGATAATAAACAGTGTAGTGGAGTAACCTTATTTATCCCTTTCAAATCTAGACAAATTTGACCAAAAAAAGTTAAGGATGTGGATAGAATTTAAAGAAATGTTGGTCTAGATTTTTGCTGACTATTGAAACGGAATTAGAAATAAGTATACCTATCATCATCTGTTCTTGCTATCAGATTGGCTTCATGTATTAGGGCATTAAAATTTCATAAACAAATGCAGAAAATCAGAAATATCTATTTTTAAAATTCTATATTTACCACAATGCAATAAAATATACTTACAAACCTTTGAACAAAAGATTAAAAATTTACTGAAAAATTATCTCATAGACTTGATAGATCAGAAGACAAATCATAGAAATGATTACTAATTTCATTAAGAATTCAGGCAACAATATGACCACATATCAATTTTCACGCTTCAACTAAAGTACTTCTTAGAGGACAATTTATATTTCTAAATACTTTTAGCCACCAAAGAATAAAAATAAATCAAAGCATTGGGCATGCACATAAATTGGAAAGCCACAAATTAAGAAACACATATTAAAACCAAAATCAAAATCCTAAAAACAAAGTAACTAAAAAGAAAATTTAAATATTTTAAGAATGTATAAAACTGGAGACAATTACAATAATAAAATAATAAATACATGACTGATTAGCTAAAGTGAAATTTTATGAAGACAAAATTACCAGAATCAATAAAAAGAAAATTCACAAGTTAATAAACGAAGATATTATTAGAAATAAATGCCCCATGAAATTGACATCATAAATTAATTGAATGAATAATTGGATAGCAGTTTATCAGAAATATGTCTTAACCTCCAATTATACCTCTAGAAGTTCCATAACCAGGACATTAAGGTACACATTATAAACATATAAGAAAAATAGATCTATGGATAGGGAAGAGTTCATGATAAGGGGAGGAGCTCTTTAACAATGGTTACAGAGGATCACAAAAGATAAAATAGGTAGTTTTGCATGCATGAAATTTTAAAAATAATTTTCATACCTGCACATATAATCCACTGCATCTGGTATTAGAAGGGAAACATAAACTAAATAAAAATCTTTGCAAGTTTCTCTAATATGTGAGGAACTAAGTCAAATTCACAGGAATAAGAGATAAATGATAAATGTGTCAATGATAAGAATAAGAGGTTCTCTATTGTGGGAAAACTATCTTTACTCATATAAAAATGTGCCAGATCACTAGTGATTAATGAAATGCAAATTAATGTAACTCAGATTTTATTTCATAACCATCAGATAGTCAGATATGACCAAAAAAAAAAAGAAAGAAAATGACAACTATTAGAGGGGCTGATAAAAAATAAAAGACACACTGACATACCATTGATGGGAATTCCAAATTGACACAACCTTTGTGGAAAACATTTTGGAAATATGTCCCCAAATTTCCTAAACTATATTTACCTCTCACGCAGCAATATATCTATATTCAAAGGAGATGAAAGAAAGATTATCTCTTTCTGTTTTTCCAGATAACCTTAAGCTATGATATGTCCATCAATGGGTAAATGATAAATAAATTATGGCATGTTAATATAATAGAATGCAAATTTGTTTTAGTAAATGAAGGAATGAATGGATTAAGGGAAACCTGGGGATACTGTAAGAACAAGAAGAGTAAAGTGAACAGAGTAGCAAAAAAAAAAAAACATAAATATTGAACTAACAACTTTAAAGGACTTAGAACTCTAATTAATAAAATATCGAAGTCTTTAAAGATCATCTTATCCTACCCATTCATTTTCCAAGTGAGGAAACTGAGTCCAAGAGTTGTAAGTGACTTAAACATTTTAAGTGCACACACCAGAAGTAGTTTGGTAACCAAGCTCTTTTTGGATAAATATTGCAGATATATAATCTTGTTCTAGGATTAAATCAATGAGAGATATGACATATCCTTATAAATGAACATGATTGAAAAACTGCATAAAATTGTATGTCTATTTTAAACATATACTAAATTTAAGCTGTGAATGCCTTTCATACGGTTCTGAAAAATGTAATTTTTTAAAATATATGTTAACTTGAATTAGATTGAAGTTCTAAATTACAGAAATGCACACTGTTCACATCCTTTCTTCACATTGCTTCATTTCTCATCATGCCCTAGAACCCACTGAATTGGCAACCATATGAAGCCCCATTTGAAGTGAATATGTAACAAATCCATCTTTATAATTATATTTTATATATAATTCAGATAATATATAAATTACATGTAAATTATAATTAATGTGATTTAATGGTATGAGGGAACAGGAAAACATTAAGTAAAAAGACATAACTGTACCCCATCCCCTTTGAGCTTCTGCCTTGAGAACTTGCTTTTCTATTTAGTAAATTTTCATTCAGTATAACTATATGGTCACAGATGTACCATAATACACATCCTGACCATCTCTCTACTTTAAACCTATGCTCTATCCCTCCCTGCCTGCCTCGTCTTCTTACTCCTGCCCAGAAGCTCTGTTCTTCTGATTGCTGAAAGTTTACCAAATCTAATCAATTCTAGACTCACCATGATGCATGCAGGTCATTTTCCTGCCATGCTGCTACTACTTTTCCCCTTTCTTCCTCTTGCTCTGGTAATAACAATGAAAATAGCATCATCATTTCTGCAAAATACATGTCAATCATTATTCTATGACTACACTCATAGTCTCAGCCTTCCCATAATAACACAATCTCATTAACCATACACATACACACATGTGTGTGCATCTATATGTTCATGTATGTATATATGCATACACTCATATATGGAAAGAGAGAGAGAGAGAATAGGTAGAATGATAGACATTCTTCCCTTGTAGAATATAAGTTTCTGGATAGATGGGACTATCTTGTTTTTGTGTTTTTATCACAAGTATTTAGCACAGCGCTTGGCACAAAATGTTTAAAAATACATTTTTTGCTCCAATCTATTTTTCATATATAACATTATCCATAGGAGATTAGCTGCCTGGATACAGAGTAGACCCAGATAGTCTCAAGTAAAAGAACATATCTTTTGCCCTTTACCTACCACTCCACAAATAGTTGAGTCACTGTACCCTAGCAAATGGGTTAGTCCTGATTAGAAAGAAGAATCATGCCTTTAGGAAACAAAACTTAAAAAGGCCAACTGTTCACACATATTTAAAAAATTTATACAAAGGGAAAGTTTCCTATATTCCTTATATTCCAACTGTTGTGATATCATTCTGGCTCAAAAGTTTCTTGAAAGTTACTTTGTTTAAAGAAATGATTTCTTCCTCATTTGTAAACCAGCATCAACTTCCTACTATTGGTACTTATTCTCCCATCACTGTCTAATGTGCTGTCATTCCATACTTATGCTACAAAATGTACTCCTCATAATCATCCACTTTGCAGGAAGAATCATTAGAGCCACCAAGAAAAAAATTTACCTTGATTACAAACATGCACAGTTTCCATGTTGCTAATACAAAATAAATGTCATGCATTTTTACCAGCGACTCTTACCAAAAGGAGCAGATATTAAGGAGTCATTAAGAAAACCTGAATCCTGGATCATTATTCATTCAACAGTCAGAAAAAGCATCTGTGTGTTAGATGCTATTAACACATGCAGAATGCCAGATATAATGACCCCATTAAATCAGATTTGATGAATAGTTCATGAAGGCTGAATTTATGTTATTTCTGGAACTTCTGCTTATACTATTTCTAGATATGAGTCTAAGGCAAAAGAAATGACTGCAGGCTTTGACCAGCTTTTTCTACACAGTGCCTTTGATTCCAATTCTACTCACAAGTTGGAAAAGTGTACCCACCACACAGAGCTCATGAAGGGTCCCTTGTTTCTCAGCTTTTTTAAGCTAATAGATAAAAAATGTGCCCTAGAAGTTTCTTTTAGAGATAAAAAGACTTAATGTTCCTCCCAGGGTCCCTTCCAGCTCTCTTCCATTATATTCGTTCATCCAAGGCATAGAGTCTCTGTCCAGTTTATTTTGCAATGGATGTGAAGGCATTCATTGTAACGCTTTCTCAAACTGCCATGTGAACTCTGTGCTCTCTTTAGTCTTGGCAGCACAATAACACGTAAAGATTAACTGCTGTTTCACCTGGAAAGCAGAACAGGAAGACAGGCTACGCATCTTCATCTACTACTGATATCTGGAACTCTTTATTGAGTGAAAATGCCTCTAGGCTTTCAGCAGTGTTATGCTGTTTGAATACACTATCGAGCATTTGAAAATATCAGGAGGTCCAAATTTCCTGAGGTTATTCAGGGATGCTTGTTTCATGTGCAGTCAGTGTAATTAATTAATACAGGTTTCTCTTTCAGTTTGTGTATGTCTGTGCTTTGGCATATATGTGCAGAAATCAAAATGATCCTACTTTATACACAGTACAATATTATAGAATTATGAATTGAGGGTGAGGTCAAAGGCCAAAGAAGACTATTTCATAAATGTTAATTCTACTGGATTTAGAGTAACAATCTGGATTCAGTGCAATCATTAACACTAACACCTATATGTTTTTCATGTCACTTAACCTCTCGGGATCTTGATTTTCTCATCATATTAATAAAATAATAATTGGGATTTGTATAGTGATATAAAATTTGAAATGTAATTAATGTGTGTTAACTTATTTGATCCTCACAAAAGTTCTACCAATCAGTCAAGAAGGATTTATTAAGTAACTATTATGTGTCAAAAACTATTGTAGGTGGTGAAGATATAAAGAATGAAAACAAACAAAAACAGTCCCAGTTTTCAAGCTCACAGTGTAACAGGTAAGATAAGATGCAAACAACAGAGTACAAACAGGATATACACAGGATAAACTGGACATAATGTTGAACGGAAGGCACCAAATGTAAGAAAGATTGGGAAAGCCTTCTTGGAGAAAGGTGAACTTAAACTGAAACCTGAAGAAAGCCAGGGAAGCCAGGAGGTGGGAATGAGAAGAGAGAGACTTCCACATGTTAGAGGAAATCAATAAATAAATCTGCAGTAGGAAGATAATGTGTCATATTCCAGGAACAAAAGACAGATCAGTTTCATTGTACAACATTGTAGATGGAGTGGACTGCATGGTGTTAGAATATTGAAAGTATGGTGAAAGGACAAGATATGGAGGCTATTAAAAATCAAGCAGAGAATTTTATATTTGAACCTAGAGGAAATAGAGAGACACTAGAGTTGATTAAATAAATGAGAGACGTGGTGAGTGTGCTTATCAAGATCAATTTGACATCTGATTTGAGAGTAAATTGAAGAGGAGAGCGACGTGACAGGAACACTGTCACACTTTTCCAACTTGTGAGTAGAATTGGAATCAAAGAGACTGTAGAAAAAGCTGGTCAAAGCCTGCAGTTATTTCTTTTGCTTTAGACTCTTACATGTAGAAGTAATATAACAGAAGTTCCAGAAATAACATAAATTCAGTCTTTATGAACTATCCATCAAATCTGATTTAATTGTGCAGGTTATTCCAGGAGTCCAGATTTTAGGTAATGAGAGCCTGCACAAGCATGGTCTGAGTAACGTAGGTGAGGTGATGAATAGAAAAAATATGTTATAAAGGCAGAAATGACTGGACTTGGGGAAAGACTGGATATGTAGGAGCAGGGGAGAGTGATTTTGAAGTGATTAGAGGGTGATCCAGCAATCAATTATAGTAGAGAACATAGGAAAGTGGGAGGATTTGGGGGATGATAGTGAATTCAATCTTGTATATGTTGAGTTTAAGACAGCTATAGGATATCTTGTTTGAGATGTCTAATAGATGGTTGGAGATGAGATTGGAAATCAGGAGAGAAATTAGTGCTGGACAAATTGATCTCAGAATCATATTCAGAGATTCGCAGAAAATGAATTGATGGGAGCTGATAAGATAACTAAAAGAAAAATATATAAATAGAGAAGAGGGTCCAAGCAAGGAGCCTGGTGACTCACACAGATAGCACATGTGACATTAATGAAGATTAAAAAAAGGATAATGAGAATGAAATGAGTGGTGAGACTGATAGAAGAACAATGAGGAAAAAGGAATGACATGAAACCCTAGACAGAAAGAATATGAAGAAAAAGATCAACAGTTTCAAAGACTACAGAGTTCAAGTAATCAATCATGAATAAAAATTTAGTAGGTGTCTATGTGCTTGGCACTCTGCTAAATGCTGGAGATATGAAAACAGACAAAATACAACCCCTGCCCTCAAGGAACTTACGTAGAGACTGTGAACTAAGATAAGACCTTTAGAATAGACAAGAAGAGATATCTTATTACTTTATATAGTTTATTGGTAACTTTATATAGAGCAACATAAGTTGAATGATGAAGTTGGAAGCCACACTGTGGAGAACTAAGAAAACAGTAAGAGAAAAGTCTATAGATGCATGTATTTTAGATGGTCTCTCCTTCTTTTAGATGGTCTCTTTCTTCTCTCAGAAGAAATAGGATCATGTGAGCCTGTGGAGGTTTACCTTGAATCTTGTCAAAGACCTTCTCTTCTCATGACACAGGTCTTAAAGAAGAAAATGTAGCAGAAAGCTCCGAGTGATATGGGATTAAAAGTAGTGGATAATAGGGAGCTCTTGGCTAATGGCATTAACTGTTTTAGAGAAATGTGAGTCAAGATTATCAGCTCTCAAGGTGAATGAAGGAGGAGCCATGCAAAAGAAAAGAGATCAATAATCAATGCCTTGAGTGTTTTGCTCTGTATTGCTTTGCTAATATTTTTATCAGCTATAATTATTAGAATAAGAAATGATTGTGTGACATATAGTAAGATCATAGTGACAGGTAAAAAAAGAGAAAACAAAAAACTTTTGTATAAAGAAACTATGATGAAATCCCTGTGTTAGTTAACCTTAGAAGTATAATTACATCATCAAAATGTGTGAATTTTAAGTATGTGACCATAATAATCATATCTTTATATTAAAATGATAAAATAAGAAAGACCTGGCGGAGACAAGATGGCGGAGTAGAAGGACACACGTTTATGAGCTCCGAAACCACAGCCCATAGAATTAATGTAAAAAGAGACCCCCATAACTTCTGGACCACTGAAAGGTGTACAGAAACAGAGTGGAAGAGATTTCCATTCCAGAGAGTCCTGGAGAGCCCTCCCCAGGGTCCGTCATGCCCCAGAAAGTGGACCCCACCCCAGCGCTGCCCTGGCCATGGCCCCAGAGAAGCTGACCCGAGCAGGCTTCAGGGACGGAGGCTCCGGCAGCCGGGAAGGTCCCTCCGCCCACAGAAGCTACAGGTCAGTGAGAGAGACGGCTGGCTGGCCTAGAGGGGGAGCGGGGTGTCTCCGTGACTCGGGCCCCCTCGGGAGGAAGTGGTGGCGGCAGAGACGGGGCAGGAAGCGGCGGAGGCAGAGGCGTGGGCGGCAGCGGAGGCAGCAGCAGCGGCAGCAGCCTGGGACTCCCCCAGCAGCAGGCAGGATCTTCATTACGGAAGGTCTCTGCATAAACAACCTGAGGGAGCTGAGCCTGGGAGATGGCCCTGCCCCACCCCACTCTATTACTGAAGGACTCTGCATAAAGCCCCTGAGGGAACTGAGCCTGGGAGGCGGCCCCCCACCCGTTCTGTTCCTGAAAGTCTCTGCATAAAGCCCCTGAGGAAGCCGAGCCTGGGAGGTGGCCCTGCCCCCACCCCAGCACCAAAACTAAAGCTCACATTGATTAGCAGCTTCGTGGAGCATTTGAATTTCAGACTCCAAGCACTAGCTGGGCGGATCTAGGCGGGGGTGGACAGGAATCTCAGAAGTCAAGTAACTGGCTGGGAAAATGCCTAGAAAAAGGAAGAAAAATAAGTCTATAGAGAGTTTTTTCCAACAAATGCAAATAATCCCAACTTTCGGATCTGACGAGGAAATATTCTTGCCATCAGGGAAAGACGTGGAGGGTGGGGCCTCAGTTCCCCAGACATCCCAGGGGGACGTCGGGTGGGCTAAGGCCTTGAAAGAGCTCAAAAAGGATTGTGAAAAGCAAGTTAGACAGGTGGAGGAAAAACTGGGAAGAGAAATGAGAGAGATGCAAGAAAAGTATGAAAAACGGGTCAATACCTTGCTAAAGGAGACCCAAAAAAATGCTGAAGAAAATAACACCTTGGGGGGGGCGGAGCCAATATGGTGGAGTAGAAGGACGCACGTTTACGAGCTCCGAAACCAAAAGCCCATAGAATTAATGTAAAAAGAGTCCCCCATAACTTCTGGGTGAATACGAGCTGTGCAGAAGCAGAGTGGAGGAGATTTCCGTTCCAGGGAGCCCTGGTGACCCGTCCCCAGGGTCTGGCGCACCCCGGAAAGCAGACAACACCCCCAGCGCTGCCCTGGCCGCGGCCCCAGAGAAGCTGATCCGAGCAGGCTTCAGAGACGGAAGCTATGGCAGCCGGGAAAGTCCCTCCGCCCACAGAAGCTACAGGTCAGTGAGAAAGAAGGCCGGGCTGGAGGAGAGGGGAAGCAGGGCGTCTCCATGACTCGGGCCCCTTCGGGAGGAAGCTGCGGCAGCAGAGACGGGGGCAGGAAGCGGTGGAGGCAGAGGTGTGGGCGGCGGCTGAGGCGGCAGCGGCCCAGGACTCAGGAATCCCCCAGCAGCAGGCAGGATCTTCATTACGGAAGATTCCCGCATAAAACCTGACGGAGCTAAGCCTGGGAGACGGCCCTGCCCCCACCCCGCTCTATTACTGAAGGCGTCTGCTCAAAACCCCCAAGGGAACTGAGATTGGGAGGCGGGACCCCCACCCTGCCCCCACCCGCTCCATTCCTGAAAGTCTCTGCATAAAGCCCCCGAGGGATCAGAGTCTGGGAGGCAGCCCTGCCCCCACCCCAGCACCTGAACTAAAGCTCACTGATTGACAGCCAGCAGGAGGAAAGCCCATTTAAATCTCAGAGGCCAAGTACTAGCTGGGCGGATCCACGCGGGGGTGGAAAGGAATCTCAGAAGTCAAGTAACTGGCTGGGAAAATGCCTAGAAAAGGGAAGAAAAATAAGACTATAGAGAGTTTTTTCCAACAAATGCAAATGATCCCGACCTTTGGATCTGATGACGAGGACGTATCCTTCCCATCAGGGAAAGACGTGGAAGGCGGGGCCTCAGTACCCCAGACACCCCAGGGGGGTGGCGGGTGGGCTCAGGCCCTGGAACAGCTCAAAAAGGATTTTGAAAAGCAAGTTAGACAGGTGGAGGAAAAACTGGGAAGAGAAATGAGAGAGATACAAGAAAAGTATGAAAATTGGGTCAATACCTTGGTAAAGGAGACCCAAAAAAATGCTGAGGAAATTAACACTTTGAAAAATAGGCTCACTCAATTGGCAAAGGAGGTTCAAAAAGCCAATGAGGAGAAGAATGCTTTCAAAAGCAGAATGAGCCAAATGGAAAAAGAGGCTCAAAAGCTCACTGAAGAGAATAGTTCTCTCAAAATTAGAATGGAACAGATGGAGTCTAATGACTTTACGAGAAACCAAGAAATCACCAAACAAAACCAAAAGAACGAAAAAATGGAAGAGAATGTGAAATATCTCATGGGAAAAACAACTGACCTGGAAAATAGATCCAGGAGAGACAATTTCAAAATTATGGGACTACCTGAAAGCCATGATCAAAAAAAGAGCCTAGACATCATCTTGCATGAAATTATCCAGGAAAACTGCCCTGACATTCTAGAACCAGAGGGCAAAATAAGTATTGAAAGAATCCATCGATCACCACCTGAAAGAGATCCAAAAAGAGAAACTCCTAGGAACATTGTGGCAAAATTCCAGAACTCCCAGCTCAAGGAAAAAATCTTGCAAGCAGCTAGAAAGAAACAATTCCAGTACTGTGGAAATACAATCAGGATAACCCAAGATCTAGCAGCTTCTACATTAAGGGATCGAAGGCCGTGGAATAGGATATTCCAGAAGGCAAAAGAACTAGGACTGAAACCAAGAATCACCTACCCAGCTAAACTGAGTATAATACTTCAAGGGAAAATATGGTCTTTCAATGAAACAGAGGACTTTCAATCATTCTTGATGAAAAAACCAGAGCTGAAAAGAAAATTTGACTTTCAAACACAAGAATGAGAAGAAGCATGAAAAAGGAAACAGCAAAGAGAAGTCTTAAGGGACTTACCAGAAGTGAACTGTTTATATTCATACAGGGAAAGTCAATATTTCTAACTCTTAAAACTTTTCAGTATCTGGGTAGTTGGTGGGATCACACATACACATGTACACGCATGCACACACATACACACATGCACACACATACAGAGATAGAGAGCACAGATTGAACTGAATAGGATGGGACGATACCTTAAAAAAAACTAAGGTAAATGGTGAGAGAGAAATGTAGGGGGAGGAAAGAGAGGGAAAGGGAAGGGGATAACCATATGTCATTTAAGAGGCAGGTAGGAGTTTTTCTTAGTGGAGGGAAAAAGAGGAGAGCTGAGAAAAAAAAAAAAAAAAACAAGAAGTTTACCCTCATCACATTTGACTAAACGAAGGAGTGAAATGCACACTCATTTTGGTATGAAATCCAATCTTACAGTATAAGAAAGTGGGAGAGAAGGAGATATTGCAAGGGAGGGGATGATGGGGGGGAGGGCAAAGGGAGGAGGGAGCAATTTGAAGTCAACACTTGGGGAGGGACAGGATCAAGAGACAGAAGAGAAACAATGAGGGGCAGGCTAGGAGGGATGGTAATCCAGTTAGTCTTACACAACACGACTATCAGGGAAGTCATTTGCAAAACTACACAGATAGGGCCTAAATTGAATTGCCTGCCGTCCCAAAGGGAATGGGTGGGGAGGGAGGGATGGGGAGAATTTGGAACTCAAAGTTTTAGGAACAACTGTTTAATATTGTTGTTGTAACTAGGAAAGAAGACATACAGTTAAGGAGGAATAGAAAGTCATCTGGCCCTAGAGGAGAAAAGAGAAGATGGAGACATGAGAAGGGAGGGATGACAGAAGAGAGGGCAGATTGGAGATAGGGAAAATTAGATTGCTTGGGGTATTGGGGTGGGGGGAGGGGATAAAAGGGGAGAAAACTGGGAACCCAAAAATTTGTGAAAATGAATGTAAAAAATTAAATAAATAAATAAATAGGAAAAAAAAAGAAAGAAAATAACACCTTGAAAATTAGGCTCACTCAATTGGCAAAAGAGGTTCAAAAAGCCAATGAGGAGAAGAATGCTTTCAAAAGCAGAATTAACCAAATGGGAAAAGAGGTTCAAAAGCTCACTGAAGAGAATAGTTCTCTCAAAATTAGAATGGAACAGATGGAGTCTAATGACTTTACGAGAAACCAAGAAATCACCAAACAAAACCAAAAGAATGAAAAAATGGAAGAGAACGTGAAATATCTCATGGGAAAAACAGCTGACCTGGAAAATAAATCCAGGAGAGACAATTTAAAAATTATGGGACTACCTGAAAGTCATGATCAAAAAAAGAGCCTAGACATCATCTTCCATGAAATTATCAAGGAAAACTGCCCTGACATTCTAGAACCAGAGGGCAAAATAAGTATTGAAAGAATCCATTGATCACCACCTGAAAGAGATCCAAAAAGAGAAACTCCTAGGAACATTGTGGCCAAATTCCAGAACTCCCAGCTCAAGGAGAAAATCTTGCAAGCAGCTAGAAAGAAACAATTCCAGTACTGTGGAAATACAATCAGGATAACTCAAGATCTAGCAGCTTCTACATTAAGGGATCGAAGGGTGTGGAACAGGATATTCCAGAAGTCAAAGGAACTAGGACTCAAACCAAGAATCACCTACCCAGCTAAACTGAGTATAATACTTCAGGGGAAAATATGGTCTTTCAATGAAACAGAGGACTTTCAAGCATTCTTGATGAAAAGACCAGAGTTGAAAAGAAAATTTGACTTTCAAACACAAGAATGAGAAGAAGCATGAAAAAGTAAACAGCAAAGAGAAGTCTTAAGGGACTTACCAGAAGTGAGCTGTTTACATTCCTACATGGAAAGACAATATTTGTAACTCTTAAAACTTTTCAGTATCTGGGTAGTTGGTAGGTCCATACACCCACATGTACACGCATGCATGCGCACACACATACACACATGCACACACATACAGAGACAGAGAGCACAGATTGAACTGAATAGGGTGGGACCATATCTTAAAAGAAATTAAGGTAAATGGTGAGAGAGAAATGTAGTGGGAGGAAAGAGGGTGAAATGGAAGGGGGTAACTATATGTCATTTAAGAGGCAAGTAGGAGACTTTTTAGTGAAGGGAAAAAGAGGAGAGCTGAGAAAAAAAAAAAACAAGAAGTTTACCCTCATCACATTTGACTAAAGGAAGGAATAAAATGCACACTCATTTTGGTATGAAAACCTATCTTACAGTATAAGAAAGTGGGGGAGAAGGAGATAAGCAAGGGGGGATGATGGAAGGGAGGGCAAAGGGAGGAGGAAGCAATTTGAAGTCAACACTCGGGGAGGGACAGGATCAAAGACAGAAGAGAAACAATGAGGGGCAGGTTAGGAGGGATGGTAATTCAGTTAGTCTTACGCAACACGACTATCAGGGAAGTCATTTGTAAAACTACACAGATATGGCCTATATTGAATTGCCTGCCTTCCCAAAGGGAATGGGTGGGGAGGGAGGGATGGGGAGAATTTGGAACTCAAAGTTTTAGGAACAACTGTTTAGTATTGTTGTTGCTACTAGGAAAGAAGACATACAGTTAATGAGGAATAGAAAGTCATCTGGCCCTACAGGAGAAAAGAGAAGATGGAGACAAGAGAAGGGAGGGATGACAGAAGAGAAGGCAGATTGGAGATAGGGAAAATTAGATTGCTTGGGGTATTGGGGTGGGGGAGGGGTTAAAATGGGAAAAAAAAAATTTGGAACCCAAAATTTTGTGAAAATGAATGTAAAAAGTTAAGTAAATAAATAAATTTTAAAAAAAAGCTTGAAACTCAAAATTTTATAAAAAATGAATATTGAAAACTATCTTTACACATAATTGGAAAAAAATAAAATATTATTTACAAAAAAAATAAAAATAAAATTAAATAAGAAAGACTTGTAAAGTGCTAATTGATATATGTATCTAAGAGCTAACTGAAATATCATGGGAAGTACAAAGTTAGGATGTCACAAAGTTAGAATATAGTGACCTGCCAAATGCAGTCTTGCAAGAATCAACTTCATGTATTTCACCACACATGAATCAAGAGACTTAAAAATATCTAAATTTTGTATCTCAAGTCTCAGATGACACTGAGGGGACTGTTGATCTCTTGTTTGTTTCTCTTATTAGAATCTGTTTCTTGCCCAGAGAGGCTTCCAAGTTATCTTTCTTTTCTTTTTTGACAAATGGGGGATTTGGGAAAGGAAGAACAGCTATGAAAAATCCACTGGGTTGAGTGAAATAGTGAGTCAATTAGAGAGGTTTAAAATAATTATGGTCCTTGACAGAGTGTGAATCCACCTGAAATTATATAACATAAAGTTTTACTGAACTAATCAACCTATTTTCATGACTTTTTTCTACCTTCATTCAAAAGCTGATCACTAGAAGTGAAGGTAGCAGATGTTGATCGTAATTAAATGCTACTGCTTCACAGAGCATGATTGGTGATACTAAAAGGCAAGGGACTTCAGAGAAGACTATAACATTAAACTAGTTAACCAGCTGATCAAATGGGACAGGTATGAAAGAGTAACCAGTGCAAGAATGACAACCTGAGAAAAACTGAGAAGTAGAGATATTGGTTGTTAAAGGTGAAAATGAAAAAGAGGTTTTAGAGTTTTACAAAACACAGAGAGGTGGAATGATAGAATGTGATCAAATAAAGGAAATTCAGAGTTCCTAAACCTGGAAGTGGTACATTTGTGGATTATGGAATATCAAAGGAATATATGTACCTGTGGTAAGGTGAAGGAGAAGATCATGGTACATAAGTTGAGGCAGAGGCAGGTTAGGGTATCTAAGGTAATATCAATATTAATGCTATCTCCTAGGAAAGAAGACACACATGGGGGAGGAGAAAATATAAGTACTGAATTCACTGAGGAACAAACTACCCTAGTGTTCAGTTGCAAATACCCAGAAGAATTCTAATTGAATTGAATGAACCACAAAGAGAAATTACTGAATGATGGAGGGTGGGGGGAGACAGAGACAGAGACAGAGAGACAGACAGAGACAGAGAGAGAGAGAGAGAGATTGGAAGTAACAATAAGGAAAAAAGAGTACTCCAACTCCCTCATCTCGACCTTTGGGAAGGAATAAGTGAAAATTCAGATATTACTATCCTGAAAGACTGTTAAAAAGAAAAACAGGAATCAATGAATTAAAGAAGAAAAATAAGATGAAAACTAGCTTATTGCTTATGAAGCAGGCATTCCAGATAGCATAGTGAAAATGATGGGTCGTATTAATGAAATATTTGTAGGAATGGTTTGAATGAGATGTGAATGAGGGTGTGGTCAGTGGGAAAACAAAAACGTTTTAACAATGGCATCTGGGGGTTCTGAATCACTGGGATAAGGAGGGAATGAAGGTGTGAGGAATGCATTCAGGCAGGGTATCATCATACAGGGAGTTTCAATCTAAGGATAAAGTTATCCCATTTCATCAAAGCAGCATTAAAGTAACTGGAAAATGATGGTGGAGGAGAGACAAGTAATAGAGTCTTTCTCAGGAGGAGCAAGACAATTACTGTAAAATTGTAAGTGACCATAGAAAGTGCCCTGGGAGACCAGGAAACATGACTAGATAGGCACAGGTGGAGGTTAGGGGATTGGAGAGAATACTTGGAGAATGGTGAACATAGAATATCCTGACCATACATTCATAATTATGTTCCCAATATCATACTGTTTTAAATAAGAAAAATGAGAAAACTATATAAAAATTGTATCAATCTTGTCAGCAAAAATGGGAAGGTAGTGAAAGGTAGCAGTATTAGGTATAGTAATATAGTATCAAGGTATTAGGATCTTGATAAATGAAGATAAGGTTGGAGCAAATGGTATGGAGAATACAATAGTGAGTTAGTGAGAAACAAATTATTTCCATTCAATAAACAAGGTTGAATTGAGATTAGTAGTACATTCAGTCAGTATGGTTCCAAGAATTGTGTAAACAATATCCAGTAGCTGAGAAGTCTACAGAAAGAAGATAATAGAGAGTAAAACAGTCGAAGATTTACCAAGGAAGGAAGAGAAAAAGAACAAGAGTCAAAAGATAAAAGGTAAGAATACAGTTCTATTTTGAATTGGTTAATTATAGTACCAAGATATAAAACAGCAAAGTTAAAATGGAACATAGGTGATGGACTGGAAGAACACATACTGAAAGGACCAAAAGTTATGATGGGAATGAATTCAGGTTTATAATTGGGCCACTTAAGAAATACAAAGATAGGATACTTTTAGAAGAGAAAGCAATTTCAGAGTTTATTAACTTTGAAAACAATGATGGGGAGCAGAGCAAAGATAGCAGAGTAGGACAGACCTGTAAAAGCTCTCCCTCACAGCCTGTAAATGCCTGTAAAAATGACTCTAAACAAATTCTAGAGCAGTAGAAGTCACAAAACAACAGACTGAAAGAGATTTCTAGACCCAGACAGCCTGGAAGGTAGACAGGAAAGGCCTATAGCACTGGGCATGAAGCAGAGTATAGCCCAGCCTTGGACTCAAGAGTGACAAGGCAGGGACATGACCAGGGTAGACCTCAGGGGGAAGAATCCCCGGGGGTTCCCAGATTGCTCAATCCCAAAATGCCAAAGAAAGCTTCAAAGATCAGGGAGAAAGCTCATTCACCTGGGAGAGAAGGGAACACAGTCTGGCCCACCTGGCAGCAGCCACTGTAGCCCCAAGGTCAGCATCCATTTTTGGAGCCCTCTGCCTAAAGACTCTAGAAGAACTGAGCTGCCGATCTAGATCTCAGCCCTGAGTGGCAGTCCTGGGGTGAGGAAGAGTGCTGATGTGGTGGAGTTGGTGATGGAGACCCTGTACAGGAAATTGTACTCACAGATCCTGGGCAGAAAGGATTGTGGCAGCTCCCATACCAGAACACAGGCCAGGAGAGGAATAAACTTCTCTCCCTTGATTGTACCATCTTGGAGGAAGTGAGAACTCACAAGTCCCTAGAATATACCCTCCTCTTGACAAAGGACTCAAAAGTCAAGTAACTGGCTGGAAAAATACCCAAAAAAGGGAAAAAATAATACTGTAAAAGGTTACTTTCTTGGTGAACAGGTATTTTCTTCCATTCTTTTGGATGAGGGAGAAAAGTGCATATCATTAGAAGAAGATATAAAAGTCAAGGTTTCTGCATCCAAAATCTCCAAAATAAATATGCAGTGGTCTCAGGCCATGGAAGAGCTCAAAAAGGGTTTTGAAAATCAAGCAAGAAATGTGGAGGAAATATTGGGAAGACAAATGACAGCAATGCAAGAAAATCATGAAAAGTGAGTCAACAGCTTGCTAAAGGAGACCCAAAAAATGCTGAGGAAAATAATACCCTTAAAAATAAACTAACTCAAATGACACAAGAAGCCAATGAGGAGAAGAATGCATTAAAAAGCAGAATTAGCCAAACAGAAAAGGAGGTTCAAAAACTCACTGAAAAAATAGTTGTTTTTTTTTAAATTAGAATGGAACAGATGGAAGCTAATGACTCTGTGAGAAACTAAGAAATTACAAAACAAACCAAAAAGAATGAAAAAAATAGAAGACAATGTGAAATATCTCATTGGACAAACAACTGACCTGGAAAATAGATCCAGGAGAGACAATTTAAAAATTATGAGACTACCTGAAAGCATTACCAAAAAGGAGCCTAAACATCATCTTTCACGAAACCATCAAGGAAAACTGCCATGATATTCTAGAAACAGAAGGTAAAATAAATATTGAAAGAATTCACCTATCAACTCCTGAAAGAGATCTGGAAAGAGAAACTCCTAGGAATATTGTAGCCAAATTCCAGAGTTCCCAGGTCAAGGAGAAAATATTGCAAGCAGCTAGAAAGAAACAATTTGAGTATTGTGAAAATACAATCAGGATAACATGAAATCTAGTAGTTTCTACATTAAGGGATCAAAGGACTTGAAATATGATATTCCAGAATTCAAAAGAATTAGGATTAAAACCAAGAATCACCTGCCCAGCAAAAGTGAGTATAATACTTCAGGGGAAAAAATAGTCATTCCATGAAATAGAGGATTTTCAAGCATTCTTGATGAAAAGAACAGAGCTGAATAGAAAATTTTACTTTAAAACACAAATCAAGAGAAGCATGAAAATGGAAATAAGAAAGAGAAATCCTAAGGACTTACTAAAGTTGAATTGTTTACATTCCTATTTGGAACATCATATTTGTAACTCTTGAAACTTTTCTCAGTATTTGGGGAGTTGGAGGAATTATACACATATACAGACAGAGAGCACAGGGTGAGTTGAATAGGAAGGGATATATTGGAAGGGAAAAATGAATGATGCAAACTATCTCTCTTAAAAGAGGCAAGAAAAAACTTTTTCAATGGAGGGGAAAAGGGAGGAGGTGAGAGGGAAAAAGTGAAGTTTACTTTCATCACATTTGGTTTATGAAGTGAATAACATGCACACTCAATTTGGTATGAAAATCTGTCTTATGCTACAGGCAAGTAGGGTAGAAGGGGATAAGTGGGGTGGGGGGAATGATAGAAGGGAGGGGAAATGGGAGGAGAGAGAATTAAAAGTAAACACTTTTGGGGAGGGACAAGGTCAAATGAGAGAATAGAATTAATGGGGGGCAGGATAGGATGGAGGGAAATATATTTAGTCTTACACAACATGACTATTATGGAAGTCTTTTGCAAAGCTACACATGTATAACCTATATTGAATTGCTTGCCTTTTCATTGTGGATGGGTGGGGAGGTAGGAAGGCAGAAAAGTTGGAACTCAAAGTTTTAGGAACAAATACTGATAATTGTTCTTGCATGTAGCTGAGAAATAAGAAATACAGGCAATGGGGTATAGAAACTTATCTTGCCCTACAAGAAAAGAGAGAAGATGGGGACAAGGAAAAGGTGGAGTATGATAGAAGAGAGGGAACATGGAGGGAAGAGGTAATCAGAATGCAAGGTGTTTTGGAGTGGGGGAAAGGGAGAGATGAGGAAAAATTTGAAACTCAAAATTTTGTGGAAATCAACATTGAAAACTAAAAATAAATAAGTAAACATTAAAAAAGAAAGCAATGATCCCCAATTCTGATACTAAAAAGATTATGGGAATGAAGGAGCTTTTTCTGAACTGGGAGACTAGTTTTATCAAAGGTCAACTACATTATATCTCTTCATCTTGTCGACAAGGATAGCATTAACTACATTTTCAACTTCACTTCTGATACCCAGATATGCTACATTTTATATTATTCCCAGGATTTATCAGTCTAACAAATCTGATGAAAAAAGAAAAGAAGGTATGTATGGTATGACCATATGTATGGATAAAGTCATTTCAGCTCTTGGGTATCACTGTTTCTCTTTCTAACTGTCCATAAGCAACATTTTCATAATTCAATCTAGTATTTTAGCAGGATTATGTGTCATTCTCACTGAACTAGAACTTTTAGGCTTGCCAAGGTTTTACCATTTTCTTTTAAAGTGGTACATTTAGAATCATCCCTCATCATGATTTCCATTCACTTCAGTTTTTCAGATGTGAATATTCTGGGAGATTATACATTTTAGATAAACACATCACCTACAACTAGGTCCTTTCTTACTTAAATTCATTAGGTCATTTCAGTCCAAATTTACCCTATTTTCAGTACATTACTATAAAACCAGATCATTATGAAGCCCTTCTCCAATATTTATGTTTATTTAAGATAAAATATAAATCTGTGATACTATGAGGAGCTATCCAGCATGGTGCAGGGAGAGGTATCAAGTATGGCGGGATCTACTGAAAGGTCAAAGATGGTTGTAGCAGCAAACAACTTAGCATGCACTGAATGACCTGTTAACACAGGTTCCTTGATCTGTTTTTAAAGGAAAGACTGCTCAAAAAGCGGATAATAATCCTCCTTTTAATTATATTCACTAGTTCAGAGACAACATCAGCACCATGAACTTGGAGAAAATACAAGCAGAGAAATTAGCACAAAGAACAAGAGGCAGGGCTCCAACTGTCTGAGTAAAGTAATATTGCTATACACTTTACAAGCATCACTGTATTGAAGGAACACAGACATCTGAAGAGTCAAGAGGCTCTGAACATACAGCTAATCATTGTCTTGAACCAAGAAATCAAAAGATCCTTTCCATGAGCTAACCCCAAAAGTAAAATACCAACTCATGGTATATAGATACTTCTCAGACTCAGAAGGCATCACATCCCTTATGACTCACTGCCTAATTAAGCTTAGTACCAAAAGGTATGAAAGCCTTCCCACAAGCAATCTTGTAAGAAGCAATCTTCTTTTTTTTTAGATTAATTTATTTGTTTTCAGTTTTCTACAATCTCTTCCATAATTCTTAAACTTTCTCACCCTCTCTCACCCTCCCTCTTTGAGATGACATGCAATCTTATATGGGTTCTACACATACATTCTTATTAAACACATTTTCACATTAGTTATGTTGCATAGAAGAATTAAAACAAATGGGAGAAACAATGATAAAAACCAAAACATAACACAAGAAAAAATACTCTGCTTCATTCTGAATTCCAATTCTATCATTATTTCTCTGGATTTGAAGGAATTTTGCCTCAAGAGTCCATTGGGAATTTTTTTAGGTCCTTGCATTGCTGTGAAGGACTAAGTCTACCAGAAAAATTCTGTTCACACTGTGGTTGTTGCTGTGTAAAGAGTTCTGGTTTGTCTCCTTTCTCTCAGCATCTGTTCAAATAATTCCTTCCAGGCCTCTCTGAAGTCTTCCTATTCATCATTTTTTATAGCACAAGAGTATTCCATTATTTTCATATTCCACAATTTATTCAGTCATTCACCAATTGACAGACATCCCCATGATTTCAAGTTTTTGGCCACCACAAAGAGAACTGATATAAATAGTTTTGTACACATGGGACCTTTTCCCATTTTTATGATTTGTTTGGACATAGTCCTAGAAGCAATATTGCTGGATCAAAGGGTATGCATATTTTTGGAGCCCTTTGAGTATAGTTCCAAAATGCTCTCCAGAATGATTGAATCAGCTCACAGCTCCACCAACAATGAATTAGTGTTCCAACTCTCTCACATATTCTCCAACATTTGTCATCTTCCTATTTTGTCATGTTGGTCAATCCGATAGTGTGATGTGACTCCTCAGGGTTGTTTTGATTTGCATCTCTCTAATCAATAGTAATTTAGAGCATTTTTCATATGATTATAGATAGCTTTAATTTCTTCCTCTGAAAACTGCTTGTTTATATCCTTTGATGATATATCAATCGGGGAATGACTTGTCTTCTTGTAAATTTTATTCAGTTCTCTGTATATTTTTAGAAATGAGGCCTTTATCAAAGACACTAGCTGTAACAATTCTTTCCCAGTTTTTTGCTTCCCTCCTAATCATGGTTGTGTTGGGTTTGGTTGTACAGAACTTTTCAATTTGATGTAATCTAAACTATTCTTTTTGCTTCCCTCCTAATCATGGTTGTGTTGGGTTTCGTTGTACAGAACTTTTCAATTTGATGTAATCTAAACTATTCATTTTGCATTTTATAATGTTATCTATCTCTTGTTTGTTAAAAAAACTTTCTCCATTCTCCATAAATTAATATCAGTCTTTATACCTAGATCATGTATTCATTTGGACTTTATTCTTGTGTACAGTGTCAGGCATAGGTCTATGTCCAGTTTCCACCACACTATAATCCAGTTTTCATAGCAGTTTTTATCAAATAGCTAGTTCTTATTCCAGAAGCTGTTTTCCTTGGGTTTATCAAATAAGGGATTGCTATATTCATTAACTACTGTGTCTTGAGTACCTAACCTATTCCATGATCTACCCCTTCATTTCTTAACCAGTACCAAGTGGTTTTGATGATTGCTGCTTTATAATACAATTTGAGAACTAGCAAGACTAGGTCACCTTCTGTAGCATTACTTTTCATTAATTCCCTTGATATTCTAGAACTTTTGTTCTTCCAGATGAATTTTGATAATTTTTTTTAGCTCTAGAAAATAATTTTCTTGTAGTTTGATTGGTGTGGCACTGAATAAGTAAATTAATTTAGGTAGACTTGCAATTTTTATTATAATTAGCTAAGTCTACCCACGAGCAACTGATATTTTTCCAGTTACTTAGATCTGACTTTATTTGTCCAAAAAGTGTTTTGTAATTGTGTTCGTTTTGTTTTGGTAGGTAGACTCAGAGATATATTATAGGACCTATTGTAATTTTAAATGGAATTTCTCTTTCTGCCTCTTGCTATTGGGCTTTGTAGTAATATATAGAAAAGCAGATAATTTATGTGGGTTTATTTTGTAACCTGCAACTTTGCCAAAGTTGTGTATTATTTCAAGTAGTTGGTAGATTTTTATTTGTTTGTCTAGGATTTTTAAAGTATATCATCAAATCATCTGCAAAGAGTGATAACTTAGTTTCTTCTTTGCCTGTTCTAATTCCTTCAACTTATTTTTCTTCTCTACTTGCTAAAGCTAAAATTTCTAGTACCATGTTGAATAACAGTGGTGATAATGAACATCCTTGTTTCACCCCTGATCTTCTTGGAAGTGGAACCAGCTTATCCCATTGCACATAATGCTTGCTATGATTTTAGGTAAATATCGCTTATTATTTTAAGGCAGGCTCCATTTACTCCTATGTTCTCCAATGTTTTCAATAGATATGAGTGCTGTATTTTGTTGAAGGCTTTTTCAGCATCTATTGAGGTAATCATGTGGTTTTGGTTAGTTCTGTTGTTGATATGATCAATAATGCTAATATTTTTTCTAATATTGAACTAGCCCTACATTCCTGATATAAATCCTACCTGACCATAGTATATTATTCTTGTGATAAGTTGCTGTATTCTTTTTGCTGATATCTTATTTAAAATTTTGCATCTATATTCATTAGGGAATTTGAGCTATAATTTTCTTTCTCTGTTTTGACTGTTCCTGGTTTAAGTATCATAACCATATTGGATCATAAAAAGAATTTGGTAGGACTCTTTCTATGCCAATTTTCCCAAATAGTCCATATCATATTGGAATTAACTGTCCTTTGAATGTTTGATAGACTTCACTTGTAATTCCATCTGACCCTGAATTTTTTTTCCTTGGGAGTTCATGGGCATTCAATTTCTTTTTCTGAGATGCTGCTATTTATTTTACTTCCTCTTCTCTTCATCTGGGTAATTTATATTTTTTTAAATATTCATCCATTTCACTAAGATTGTCAAATTGATGGATATACTGTTGGGCAAAATATTTTCTAATTATTGTTTTAATATCCTCTTCATTGGAGTTGAATTCACCCTTTTCAATTTTGATACTGGTGATTTGGTTTTCTTCTTTCTTTTCTTTAATCAGATTGACCAAATGTTTATCATTTTTATTTTTTTCATAAAGCCAGCTCTTGCTTTTATTTATTAGTTAAATAGCATTCTTAATTTCAATTTTGTTAATCTACTCTTTAATTTTCAGTATTTCTAATTCAGTATTTACTTGGAGATTTTTAATTTGTTCTTTTTCTAGCTTTTTCAGCTGCATGCCCAATTCATTGCTCTCCTGTTTCTTTATCTTATTCATGTAGGCATTCAATGATATAAAACTTGCCCAAAGAACTGTTTTCACAGCATCCCATAAGTTTTGGTAGGTTGTCTCATTATTGTGCCTCTCTTAAATGATGCTATTGATTGTTTCTATGATTTGCTGTTAAACTCATTTATTCTTTCAGATTAGATTATTTAGTTTCGAATTAATTTTTGGTCTATCTTTGCAGGACCTTTTATTACATATAATTTTTACTTCATTATCATCTGAAAAGAATACATTGAGTATCTCTGCCTTTCTGCATTGGATTGCAACATATCTATGCCATAGTACACAATCAATGTTTGTGTATGTGCCATATACCACTGAGAAAAAGGTATATTCCCTTCTATCCCCATTCAGTTTTCTCCAGAGATCTATCATATCTACCTTATCCAGAGTTCAACTAATCTCTTATCTTCTTTCTTGTTTATTTTGAGGTTAGACTTATCAAGCACAGAGAGGGGGAGTTTGAGGTCCCCAACCAGTATAGTTTTGCTATTTCTTCCTGGAAGAAATGATATTGCTTCATTGTCTATGGTGCCTTTTAGCAAGATATAGTTTCCTTCCTTTTCTCCTTTGATTAGATCTATTTCTGCTTTTGCTTTGTCTGAGATTAGGATTTCTGCCCCTATTTTGTTTTTTTTACTTCAGTTGAAGCACAATATATTCTGCTCCAACCTTTTATCTTTAACCTATGTGTATACCCCTGTTTCAAATGTGTTTCTTGTAAGCAATATATTGTTGGATTATGTTTTTTTAATACATTCTACTGTCTGTCTCCATTTAATCAGAGTTCATCCCATTCAGATTCACAGTTATGATTATTATCTGTATCTTTCTCTGCATCTTATTTCCACCCATTTATGCTTTTGTTTCTCCCTTCTTTCTTCCCCTCCACAATAGTTTTATTTTGGACCACCACCTCCCTCATTCATCCCTCCCTTCTATCTGTTCCCCTAACTTTTATTTTCCTTTTCCTTCACTATTTCTTCCCTCCTTTTTAGACTTCCCTCCTTTTTTTCCCTACCCCCTCCCATTACCTGCAAGCTTCCCTTTAAGCAAGTTCCTCCCCCAATAGGTTAATGGGGCCTGAGGCCCGTTAATGGGAAGAAGATCTTATTAATCCATTAACATTGCAATGGTTTGGGGGTTGGAGAGAAATAAGATTGAGAAATAAAGATATCATTTAAAATCATTAAATTATGAATTTCAATGGAATGTTGGGATGAAAAATCAAGTTCAGGGATTGCAGAATGAATAGCTGGGTGAGATTTAGAAATAATGAGCAAAAGTGGTTGTTACTATGAGTTTATAAGGGAAAGGGAAAGGGTAGATGTAATGACAGTTCAAAAGGATAACAACATTAAAGGGTAATTTTTCAAAGTTTATAGGCAATAGAGGAAAACTAAAAAGGAATAGATTGAATAAGAACTTGGTAAATATGTCAAGCTCCCAAAAGTGACTGGACAGTATAAGAATAAAGGAATATACAAATAGATGACAGACGTAAAGAGAAATAGAAGGAGATAGATCGATCCATAGAGAAATAGAAACTTTGCAGGAGTTGTAATATCATCCTTTAAAACAGGAAGAAAAGAAAGATTTGTCGAAGTGCTTGGAGATAGAGGTTGTAATAGCGAGTTTGATACTGGAGCAGAAAAGTGGAGCTATGGAAAAGACAGCTTGGTTTTACATAAAAACAAAAGAAATAAGAGACAAAGTCTTTTGAGAAGTCTAACGTGTTGCACAAATTGAACATATTAATATTATGTATCAGATGGCAATAGCAAAGAAGAAAAAATGGAGCTAGTGTCCCAATGTTGCCAAACAGTCAGGGAAGTAATAATCATTTATTATTAAATGTTTAATGGGTCTCCAAGAAGAACATGATAAAAACGAAAAAAAATGGACATGAGAAAGAAACAGTAAATTATAAAACTACCCAGAACTTCTACATACATAAAATGAAGCACCAATTAAAATAAACTAAACTTCCTCCAAGAAAATGAAAACAACAAAAGCTATAATTCAAGCAGCCCTTTCTTTGAGCATTGGGGAAAGGCCTTAAAATATAAAGAAAAAGCAATTTGAATACACAGACTGTTCTAAAGTTATAAACCATAGAAGAGCATAGTACAAACTATTCTAAAAAGCAAAAAGTAAATCAAGCTGCAGCTCAAAATGGCATACTCTGTACTACTGAGGCTATTCATCAAAGAAACAAAAGGTAGATGCTTGATAAAAGGGAAACATTTAAACTTTTGATTAAAAAATAAAAGAAGAAAAAGAGAGTTATCAAGAGGGAGAGAAGGAGAATGGAAGGGGGAGAGAGACAGAGAGAGAAAAGCAAGGGAAGGGAGGAAGAAAGGAAGGTAGGAAGGAAGGAAGTGAAAAAAGGAAAAAAAGAAGGAAAACATGAAATTTGATTTTTGCCTAACCTAAACAATTGAAATTCAATAAAGGTAAACAAATAACAATACTAAGGAAAGTATGAATAATGAAATAAATTACCTCATAAATAACCAAATAAATTATATCAGAACTAGGTGCTATTCAAAGATAAAAACTACTGCGTTAATTAAATATATAGCAACAGAGGAACCATTTAGTGAGTGTTTGTTTTGTTTTGTTCTGTTTTTAGACTTGTTAAAGTGCATAGATTTAGGAACAATTCTAGAAGGTGAATAATCTTAAAATATTTTCCCCTGATCACAATAGGCAACCTATGCTTCAAGAGAAAGACTGTTATTCCAGGAGTGAGGTTAAATAGGTATAAGATTGCTTATTAAGTGGATAAGATTTCATACAGTAGGGGAATGTGACTTTGAATTATTAAACACTATAATTATCAAAAATTGTTGAAGAACCAAAAAATGGAGAGATGTGTTGTAAGAGTAAGTTGTCACATATTACCACTAATGGCTTGCAATAATCTATTAATTGTATGATTAGAATGCAAGATGGCTCAGGCAGGCAGGTAATGAGAATGACATAAAAGGTAAATAGACTGAGCATTCAAGTGACATATACAAAACATAAGATGACCAAGAAGATCTTCAAAGACATGGGTTTAATATGTTTAATAAATTATGGTTAAAATGAAATGAAATCCTTTTTAGATGACTTATGAGAAGACTTAGATAAAATTGAACAAAATGAAGAGTTATGTGAGGTCTACAAACCTTTACCATTGGAAAGAATATCCATACAAATGAAAATATAGATCCACTGGGCTGTTACAGTGTTAGCAGGAAAATCTACTGAAGGATCCTGGTCAGTTGAGAGTACTAAATCTTTGATAAAATATAATTATTCAAAAATTGAAATAAAAGCCACCTCCCAAATAAAACAAGACTAACTTACAAAGAACCAAAACCAAAACTGAACTATGATGAATACCTTTTTCATATAATACTAAACAACTAGACAGGCAATTGGACTCTCTGTTATCCAGAGATTTCCCATTCTAAACACTGGCATTTTTTTCCCAACTTTATCTTCTTTCTTGCTTACTACCAAATAAAACATTTACCATTCCCCAAATTTCCAATTCTTTAATACCACCACCCTCACTATCATATAGCTAGCAATTTGCGTGTGACAAAAGTCCCTTCCTGACTGCACATGATACCCTATAATCCTGGAATGCATCATCAGATACATCATATGTTAGCACAATCCTTAATTATAAATTGTCTTGAAACTTTCAAATCTCTACCATGGCCACCATGTCAAAATTCAATGCTGAAACACCATTACCATCTACTTTTTCGTTTTCTGCTGCTTGAACACCAAATATTATTGGAGAAAGTCAAAGAAATGTGTAGGTATGGAACTTTATATAATGATATTCATATATAATCAGCTTCTCATTGCTGCTTAGGATTTATTAGCACACTATTCAATTCCTATTCCGAATCTTCTCTACCCTTCCTTGAAGAACAAACATACACTGTGGAGGCAAATTGAGTAATATGACTGAACAAATGTCCTCACCTTATTTCTCTTGCTTTTCTAATTTATGCTACAGAGACAGTATAGAATAAAAATCATAAAGTACAATTCTGATCAATTCATTCTTGTGATTAAAAAACATAAATCATTCTTGATGATTAAGGAAGAAAATTGAAACACCTTAGTTTAGAATTAAAGACTTTCCAGTATGTAGTTTCATACTACTTTTTTTCTAGGTTTATTCTCCTCAACTTCCCTTCATGTAACTATTCTTCAGTCAAGGAAACTATATTATGTGCCCTAAATTTACCTTTTACTTGGTGTATTAGGATACTTTGAGAGATACAATATGAGAGCAAATCTTTTACATTAAAGGATACAAGAATGTGTTGAACTGTCCAGCTTTTCCTGGTTATAACTGCATTCTTTGCACGTGGTAAGATCTTGTGTGTGTCTCTATGTGTGTCTGTGTGTATATTTGTGTGTATATCCTGTGTGTATATCATATGTGTATATCATGTATGTATAGCTGCATATATATAAAATATACAGATAAATATATATACAAATATGCATATTGATATATAGAGAGTATGTATTCTGATGCCCAATATGTTACACTGGAGATTTCTTGAAATGCTCATTAAATTATACATGTACATGTATATATAATGCTAATATAAAATACTAATAGCACATTGTGATATCATAGCAACACTTGCTGTCCTGATAAGTTTTCTGACACCTTGATAGGCATGTCTTGAATATTCCAGTTATGGAAGGTACGTTTATCCTGTTTCAATCTGTCCAAAACATATCCATTTGTAGTAGCATATATATGTGTGTGTGTGCGTGTGTGTGTATGTGTGTGTCTGTGTGTATAATATATAGTTATAGTTATAATGAATCCACAATCTAAAGTCATTCAACTAATCACTCATTCATAACATTATCTTTTAATAACAGTAGGTGAAATATCCTTACAACTGTCATATTATTTTTAAAGGTTTCTTAGATTTCTTCCTTAATCTTTATATATAAAAATAATTGAAGCAAAAATGTAGAATGTGGCTTAGTTTTCTCATACATCATGTTCTCTGAATATAGTTGCTACTTAATGAATTGTACAAAACAAAGGGCACTGGATTCCAAGTCAGAAAATGTGTATTCAGATTCCAGCACTTTCTTCACACCTGAATGAGTTGGGACAAATCATTTCTACTCTTTGAGCTGCTATCTCTCTATCTTAAAATAAAATTAGATAAAATAGTATTTAAGGTGCCTCACAACACTAAGCTGATGATTCTATGAAAAATGGTGATGTTTATTGAGTCTAATTATTATAATAATGAGCTCAATATTTTCCCTTTTGGGGAAAGGCTTCATAAGAGAAGTAACTCCTGAACTTAGTCTTGAAAGAACAAGAAGATTCAGGAAGATTTAGAAATAGAAGAAATTAAATACCAGTCATGTGAGATGGTTTATGCAAATACATGGTAGCTAGAAAAGATGGACTGTCGCATTCATAAATCTGCTAGCAATCCAACTGTCTGAAAGAAAACAATATAAAACAAGGCAGAGAGGCAGAATAGACTTAAACTATATAGTACTTTGGAAATATGGATTAAGTATGGAGTAGGTATGGAGAACCTATGTGCAAAAGACATGTTAGACACTATAGATGTAAATATATAAATAAAGAAACAATCCTTCACCTCAAAGAACTTATGTAATTAGTGCAGTGGGTAGAACACTTGGGCTAGATGCATGAATACTTTAGTACATATTTGTTCTCAGACACTTACTAGCTACATGAAACAGTAAAAGTCACTTCTTAAGCTCTGCCTGCCTTAGTCTCCTTAACTCTAATATGGTATAAAATATTGCCTGCCTCATGAGGTTGCTGTGAGAATTAAATAAGATAATATAGGTAAAGTGATTAGCATGCCAAATGATAACACATGCTTAATAAGTGCCTCTCTCATCCTGACATCTTCCCAGCAGATTAAAAAAGAACATTATATTCTTTTCAACAAACAAGTATTATACATGTGTTTAAGACCAGACAAAATGAAATAGCCCCTACATTCCAAGAACTTAAATTCTTTTTGCAGAGATACAACTTGCAAACATAGAAATATGTAGAATTCATATAGAAAAGAGTTTCAAGAAGGAGGGAGCACTAACTACTGAAGTTATCAAAAAGATCTCAGTAGAAGGGGACTGTGTTTTGACAAAAGCTAGATGAGTAATACAAGATAATTAGAAGAGGAATGTTAACAGCAGGCACCAGAAAAAGCTTCATGTAAGAGATTGTGTATAAGCTATGACTGGGAACAGGTGATGAGCAGGACCTGACCTAGAGTTGAGAATGATGAAAAGGAAATAAATATCAACTTAGTCAAGTGAGAGGAGAAAATTTAAATGACTTTGATATAACTTATCTTGTGCTTGATGTAACTAGGTGGCTCAGTGAATAGAAAGATGAACCTGGAGTCAGGAAGAATTGTGTTCAAATATGACCCCTGGGACTTATTAGCTGTATAATCCTAGGCAAGTCACTTGACCTCTGTTTGTCAATCTATTGGAACAGGAAATGGCAAACCACTCCAGCATCTTTACAAGAGAACCCTATGGACAGTACTGGCATGATATGGTCTTGTGGGATCCTGAAAAGTCACCACAATAGAATGCCTGAACAACAAACCTGGTGCTAAGCTACTGCAACTTGAATCCCAGACCTTGGGATGCATTTGCAATCTCAAATCTTAATTTAATTCTTGTTTTTGTCAGTTTTCATTTCAGAATCAACTTCTGGACATTTGCCTTCCATGAGTCCTCTTCTTCATTGTTGCTTTTGGCTTGATTCTGACTTCCTAACTATCCAGGAATTTTCCAGATGCAAAGTATTGCCAACATTTCACAACCACGGATCTCAGAATGGGGAACTGTCCAACTAGCACCACAAATATCATTCAGGTATGAAATTATATTTTCTGAATAAGGGATGCATCCAATTAGAAACACAAATATAGTTCAGGTCTGGATTTTTAAAAGAACAGGGATGGGGAGGTGGCAGGGAGAATATCTAGGATTCTAAACTGATCCTGCTCAGTTCTGAGGAATTTGGTCCTAGGAATTCCAACACTCACCCTGGCAGTTCATGTATTTCCTAACTGAGCTGAAGTAATAAGTAAAAGTCACATACGCTATGATTCTCAATGAGAAATGTATCCTTCAGGTCTATGTCTCCCTGTGGGATAGTGCTGATTTGCTATCAAAGGGTGTGGGGATTTCTGGATTTATTCAATCAGAAATTGACTCTTAACCCTAGTTTACTGGCCAAACTGCATTTTCTTTTTGAATTTGATATATTTCAGTAATCAGTAGTCATCTGAGTTTGGCATAATATGTCAAATGTACTTGTATATTACATGTGGTAGGTTTGCTCTTGGCATAAAATCAATAAGCAAGTAAACAACTTGATAACAAGAAAATATCTATCAAGAGGCTTTGGCTAGCCGAGGAAGAGAAAGTCCCATATACACCAAAATATTTATAGCAATACTTTCTGTGATGACTAAGAATTTGAAACTAAGTAGACTTCTATCACTTAGGGAATAGCTAGACAAACTGTGGAAAATTATTGCAATTAAATATTACTGAGATGTAAAAAATGATGAATGTATGAATACAGGAAAGCATAGAAAGATCTACACAAATTAAGTAGAGCAAAGCAAGCAAATTTACAAGAATATTATACACAATGATTACAATGTAAAAATAAATAATAACCAAAAACCCCAAAATTCAAAAATTATTTCTTAGTTAAAATAGTTCTTTAAAAGGATAGTAAAAAAGAAGAGCAATGAAAATATGCTGCCACTCCAACCTTCTGCAAAGGTGGGATGTCCACAAGAGTGACATAGTGCACGTATCTTCAGAATTTTTCCATGTATTGATTTGTTATGCCCGATTCTCCTTTTTCTTTTGTATTAAAATAATATTTGTTATATGCATAGTTCTCTGGGAGGGGAAGAGAGAAGGATACTGAGGGAAAATGTGGTCATGTAAAAAAGTAAAAGACATCAATTAAACTTTATTTTAAAAAAGAGGCTGAGGTCAGCCATTAGACTACAACTCAAAAGCCTTTTTCACAAAACCCAGAATCAATCCAAACTCACAAGTTCTGAGAAATAGCCAACATAAATTCTGACTTGAAAGTCAAATAAATGTACCCAACTCCTCTATAAGAGGTCTGACGCATCCAATCATCAGAAATTTTGTTCAGTCATGACTAACTTTTCATGACCCTAATTTGCCGTTTTCTTGGCAAAAGTACTGGAATGTTTTGCCATTCCCTTCTCCAGATGACAAACTGAAGCAAACAGGGTTAGTAACTTCAGTATCTGAGGCCAGATTTGAACTCAGGAAAATGAGTGTTTTTCATTCCAGGTCCATCACTCTATCCACTGTACCACTGAGCTGCCTCATTGAAACCTTATTATTGAAAAAAAAAAAAAAAGCTGAATTCTGTTTGCTCTGTCCATGCAGAATGAGGCCCTTCGCTCTTTGTAGTTAATGTTAAGACCTTCAGGGCAAAACCTTGGTCCTGTTCTTTGAATTCCCTTCAGCTCCTGGCTAAATGATTCTCACAAATTTGACAATTCAATTCAACAGATATTTAGAATATTACTGTAAGCCTAGCACTGTATGTCTAGGAATAAAAAGATTAAAAAAACTAACACTGGCTTTCAAAGAATTGATATTCAATTGATGCTTTTTCACTCTCTATTTGTGGATGATGGGATGCATTCAGCTAATTTACTCCTTATTTGAGAAGAATGTTCAGTTAATTGTCAGACTGCGTCACTTTGATATTTAATTTTGGTTTTGTTTCATAATAAATTATTCTTTTAGGGTATATAGATATAAACCTAAGGAAAATACAAATAAAAAAATAAAATTGTTCATTGGCTTTTTCTTTAAGATACATTTACCAAATATATATTAGAGTATGGGGCCATGTAAAGATCTAATTTTAAAAGAGTACAACTGATTTTATTTTCTATTTGGGAAACTGCATTACAGCCTTAGCTGATTTCACAAAGCGACTTTTATGACTGGGTACCCTCATCAAGAGAAAAGATTGACTGTTTCAGCAGGCAGTATACTTCTGACTGTTTTAAGTACAAGTAAGTCCTCCAGAAGAACTCTTTGTTTTGCTAACTGAACCACAAAATTTAAGTACCATGGAAGAAATTCAGATGTGCAACAATTGCAAAATATGTATCACAGGATACTGAAAGTCTTCAAAATTACAGTGTTTACATGAGGGTATTAAGGAAAGAATAAATGAAAATTTTATAGTCTAAGAAAGGAAACACAATTTTCATTAACTAGCACTTTTCTACTGCTCTAAACCTTTTAATGGGAGCACAGGGAATTTGCACTCACTGAAGTACATCAGTGAAATGATAATTTGTCTTTGAATAGAGTACTTTTATCCCATTAGTTTCTGCCATTATGGTATGAGATAAGATATAATCTTATGACTAACTGAAAATCAAGGTACAAAATAGAGACAAGAAAACAGAAGACTAACTTATGTCACATTATGCTATATATCTGCTAATTAATACTTTCAAGCATTAATTATAATTATTTTGAGTATAAATTTTATGACCCTAATTGTGTATAAATTGGATGTGATTAAAAACAAATCATTTTGGAAGTTCCAATTTAGGAAAGTCCATTTACTACATATTTAAAAAAAAGAAAGAAGCATCAGGTATTTACTTAAGATTTGATACATGAAAACAAATTGAAGGGAAATTTCAGATCTCAATGTACTTTCCAACATCTCAAATGACGTATTTATTTTTCAATTTGATATATTACCTACTCATTTTTTTACACAAGAACCCAGTTTTTATGCCCTTTGAAAAATACCATGTGTGGCAAATAACAGTAAAAGCTCAGAAAGCTAATCCCACCGTCAATTTTCTGAATTATTGCTTCTCTGAGAGAATGATATTTACACATCTTTGGACTGTTTCCTATTAATAGAAAATTACTTACTTTGGGATAGACTTTGCTGTCATTCATTACGCTGTGATTGAATGGAGTCAGATAGGATTCCAGCAACAGTATCTGGTTGTTCCATTATAATATGTGCACATGTGAAAGCTGATTATATTGGGATAATTGGAAACAATAGCATCTTCAACCAAGAGGTAAGTTGTGAGGAGCAAGAGAACAATGAAGATGGAGATCAAGGAATGAGGAACAAGGTTTCTGCTGAAAGTAGGAGAGTTAAGTATCCAAGGACTAGAAACCTGCATCCTCATTTCATAGATGAAGAACTGAAATACAGGAAAGCTAAGTGACTTGCCCAAATTCAGACAGCTATTAAGCATCAGAGGCAAGACTTAAAGTCTAGTATTTGTCTCCAAAGTCCTTGTTTATTCTACTGTGTCAGATAATAAGTGTGTTCTTTTTAAGCTTTCAGTGTTAAACAATAACTCCACCTTCTTCATTCCTTAACCTATGAACAGCTGAGCTTCAACTGTGGATAGCTACCAACAAAGTTTCATTACAGCACGAGGAAAAACTGTATTTCAGTAGTTGCAAACAGATATAACAAGTCATAGAATATAATCATAAAATGGGTCTTTCAGTAAGTTGAAGAACATCTTTCACAGGAAAAAAAAATCTTTGCACTGTTGCCAGACTGAGATTTATTGAATCATTTTTCAGTCATGTCTGATTCTTCATAACCCCATTTGGGAGTTTCTTGGCAAAGATATTGGAGTGGTTTGCTGTTTCCTTCTCCCATTCTTTTTAGGAAGGAAGAAACTGAGTCAAACAGGGTTAAGTGACTTGCCCAGAGTCACACAGCTGGTAAGTGTCTGATCCCAGATTTGAACGCAGGAAGATGAGTCTTCCTGACTCCAGGCCTGGCATTTCTATGTGCTGCATCACCTTGCTACCCAGACAGACATTAACTTAGTCTATTTTTCTAACGCAAGGATACGTAGTGACATAAAATGTTTTTGGCAAGTTTCTGAAGTACCAGAAAAATGAGCTAGCAGATGAAAGAATTTCTCCCCGTAGTCATTCTAAAGCTTTATTGTACATATAAATTTTAAAAGTAGTTTCCCATATATTATCTCATTTTAAACCTTTTGGTTCACACAAACAGAAAGGATTGATAGTCAATACAAACACCAATAACATACAAGGGCAATGTACTATAGATTATTTTTTTAAATCTCTTGAGGTCTCACTGATTAACTGAAATTATTGGTTTGATTAAGAGTTGTCATGATGCAACAAACTAAATGCAGTATTAGAGTCAAGGAGCTTAAGTTGAAATTCAGGGTTTTCTATTTACTCTCTACATGATCTTCAGTAATTCACTTAACCCTTAGTTTCCTCATGTGTAAAAAATGGTGTAGGTCTATATAATTTATGTATGTTTGTGTGTATAGATAGATATGAGTATGTATATGCATGTATGTGTATTACTTTAAGTAGCATCCTATTATTTTAGCTTCATCCATTTCAACAAATATTTATTTGACACATTATATATAGGACACTCATAAGTGCTTTGTGAAATATCAAGTTTAAGCATGACACAGTTCATGGAGTTTACGGTATACATAACGATTATTTTACATAGATGTATGTACACACATGTATAAATGCAAATACATATATAAATATGTATCTGTGTGGTTTTATGCGCTTGATGTGCATATGTATATGTGTACATGCATATCTGTATTTATACATGCATGTTAACACATGTATATGTGTGCATATGCGTGCATTGTGCATATGTATCCACATATGTGTATTGTATATGTTTCTGTGCATCCATGAAAAAATAATGATAATGTAAATTGATGTCTGCTTATTTCATTAAAAAGTACAAACATATGTCACTGTTACTCTGAGAAAATTTTCTATGTTGAGTTTTCAATGAAAGCTTTATAATTATCATTATAGAAGATGCACCTACAACATTTTTAAAAATAGCATGACTGTGATTTAGCAAGCACCTCTTGATTGATTATCCCTTTTGACTTATATGTGCCACCAATGCACATCTATCTTTTAGATTCCCTGACTTGCTTCAGCACTCACCTCAAATGTCTTTGTCTGCAGGAAGCCTTTGCCTCCTGTTTTTGTTAATGTTTTTCCCATTCAGATTACCTTCATCTATTCTGTATATATCTTTCGTGTACTCAGTTATTTAGATTTGGTCCTCCACCATTAGAATATTACTTGAGGGGGATACCTAGGCAGTGCAGCGGATAGAGCACCAGTGCAGGATTCAGGAGGACCTGAGTTCAAATCTCACCTCAGACACTTGACACTCACTAGCTGTGTGACCTTGGGCAAGTCATTTAACCCCAACTGTCTCATCCTGGGTCATCTCCAGTCATCCTGATAAATATCGGGTCACTGAACTCAGATGGTTCTGGAGGAGAAGTGAGACTGGTGACTTTGCACAGCCTTCCCTCACTCAAAACAAAAGTCAAGTGAAAGTCATGTCATCATTTCTCTGATGGCATGATCTTTTTCAGCAATGAAGAACAAAAACACTAATTGAGGTCAGGGACTTTTTTTCATTGCTTTCTTCTGAGTTTATCTTTCTTTGCATCCTTAGCTTGGTAGTTGGCACAGAGTAACTGTTTAATAACTATTTTTTTCTTTGACTGATTATATTAGATAGCTACATAAACATATATCATAGTAGCTAGGATGCAGAGAATATAAGGCTAGAAATATCAGGCCTCAGACAGTTCTTGGCTGTGTGATCCTGGGCAAGTCACTTAATCTATTTACCTCAGTTTCCTGAACTACAAAATGGGGTAATAATGGCATCTACCTAACAAGATAATTTTGAAGATTAAATGATATGTTTGTAAAAAACATTTAGCATCATACCTGGTACATACTAGGTACTATATACATGCTTATTGCCTTCATCTTTCTTTGCTGGAAAAATCAGTAAGAAAAATAACCAAAAATCAGTAAACAGATTGAAATAAAGAGGAAGTGAAAAAATCACTCGAAGCAATCTATGCGAATGGAAACATATTGGAAATCAACATAATTAATATGAATATTTATCCCCTTGAGTCAATCAATGAATACACATACAAAAAATAATGATTCAACCAAGGGAAAAATTAGAGAAAGGAAGAAAAGAGGAAATAGGTGAAACGATAGAAATCAGAAAGACAAATAACTAGTTGGGCACTTCGAAAAAATCAGATCGTAAAGAAACCAATTACGTAAAAAGTCTTCAATAGTTACATTTCTGTTCCTTTTTTAATGTTTATATGTATCTATACATATATAATCATTCTCCTTAATTCAGGGCAACAATTTATTTTTAGTATTTATAAATTATTTATATTACAATTCAAAAAAATTTAAGTAAATTAAAGAAATTTTCATTAATCTTTTTTATTTTATTTTTTTGTAATTTATTTATTTATTTAACTTTTTACATTCATTTTCACAAAATGTTGGGTTCCAAATTTTCTCCCCATTTATCCCCTACCCCCACCCCAATACACCAAGCAATCTAATTTTCCCTATCACCAATCTGCCCTCTCTTCTATCATCCCTCCCTTCTCTTGTCCCCATCTTCTCTTTTGTCCTGTAGGGCCAGATGACTTTCCATTCCCCATTAACTGTATGTCTTATTTCCTAGTAGCAACAACAATACTCAACAGTTGTTCCTAAAACTTTGAGTTCCAAATTCTCCCCATCCCTCCCTCCCCACCCATTCCCTATTCAATATAGGCCATATCTGTGTAGTTTTGCAAATGACTTCGATAATAGTCGTGTTGTATAAGACTAACTAAATTACCCTCCATCCTACCCTGCCCCCCATTGTTTCTATTCTGTCTTTTGATCCTGTCCCTCCACAATAGTGTTGACTTCAAATTTCTCCCTTCTTCCATTGCCCTCCCTTCCATCATCCCTCCCTCCCTGCTTATCTCCTTCTTCCTCATTTTTCTGTACTGTAAGATAGGTTTTCATACCAAAATGAGTGTGCATTTTACTCCTTCCTTTAGTTGAATGTGATGAGGGTAAACTTCATGTTTTTTTCTCAGCTCTCCTCTTTTTCCCTCCACTAAAAAGTCTCCTGCTTGCCTCTTGAATGAGATATAATTTACCCCATTCCATTTCACCCTCTCTCCTCCCACTACATTTCTCTCTCACCATTTACCTTAATTTCTTTTAAGATATGGTCCTATCCTATTCAACTCATTCTGTGCTCTCTGTTTCTGTATGTGCATGCATGTGTGTATGTGTGTGTGCGTGCACGTGTGTACGTGTGTGTATATGTGTGTGTGTGGTTCCACCAACTAACCAGATACTGAAAAGTTTTAAGAGTTACAAATATTGTCTTTCCATGTAGGAATGTAAACAGTTCACCTTTGGTAAGTCCCTTATGACTTCCCTTTGCTGTTTACTATTTCATGCTTCTTCTCATTCTTGTGTTTGAAAGTCAAATTTTCTTTTCAGCTCTGGTCTTTTCATCAAGAAATCTTGAAAGTCCTCTGTTTCATCGAAAGACCATATTTTCCCCTGAAGTATTATACTCAGTTTTGCTGGGTAGGTGATTCTTGGTTTGAGTCCTAGTTCCTTTGACTTCTGGAATATCCTATTCCACACCCTTCGATCCCTTAATGTAGAAGCTGCTAGATCTTGTGTTATCCTGATTTTATTTCCACAATACTGGAATTGTTTCTTTCTAGCTGCTTGCAAGATTTTCTTCTTGACCTGGGAACTCTGGAATTTGGCCACAATGTTCCTAGGAGTTTCTCTTTTTGGATCTCTTTCAGGTGGTGATCAATGGATTCCTTCGATACTTATTTTGTCCTCTGGTTCTAGAATCTCAGGGCAGTTTTCCTTGATAATTTCATGAAAGATGATGTGTAGGCTCTTTTTTTGATCATGGCTTTCAGGTAGTCCCATAATTTTTAAATTGTCTCTCCTGGATCTATTTTCCAGGTCAGTTGTTTTTCCCATGAGATATTTCACATTCTCTTCCATTTTTTCATTCTTTTGGTTTTGTTTTATGATTTCTTGGTTTCTCAGAAAGTCATTAGACTCCATCTGTTCCATTCTAATCTTGAGAGAACTATTTTCTTCAGTGAGCTTTTGAACCTCTTTTCCATTTGGCTAATTTTGCTTTTGAAAGCATTCTTCCCCTCATTGGCTTTTTGACCCTTTTGCCAATTGAGTGAGCCTATGTTTTCAAGGTGTTATTTTCTTCAGCATTTTTTTGGGTCTCCTTTACCAAGGTATTGACCTGTTTTCATGCTTTTCTTGCATCTCTCCCATTTCTCTTCCCAGTTTTTCCTCCACCTGTCTAACTTGATTTTCAAAATCCTTTTTGAGCTCTTCCATGGCCTGAGCCCACCGGACATCCACCTCAGATGTCTGGCATAGAGCAACCCCAACCTCTACGTCTTTCTTCAATGGCAGGCCTTGTACTTCGTCATTAGAAATGAAGGGGGGAAGGAACATCTCTTCCCCAATAAAGTAGCTCTCTATGGTCTTATTCTGCTTCCTTTCTCTGGGCATTTTCCCAGCCAGTTACCTGACTTCTGAGATTCCTCTCCACCCCTGCCTATATCCGCCCAGCTAGTGCTTGGGGTCTGAGATTCAAATGCTGCTCCCCAGCCTCAGGACTTTCCGTGGTGGGCAGGGTTGCTATTCAATGTGAGCTTAAGTTCTGATGCTCAGGTGGGGGCAGGGCCGTCTCCCAGGCTCAGTTCCCTCAGGGGTTTTATTCAGAGACCTCAACTTCTGCCTGCTGCTCTGGGAGTCCCGGGCTACTGCTACCGCCTCTGCCACTGCCTCTGCCACTCCCTCTGCCACTGCCTCCCGAGGGGGCCCGAGCCATGGAGACGCCCCGCTCCCCTCTCAGCCAACCCAGACGTCTCTCTCACTGACCTGTAGCGTCTGTGGGTGGAGGAATCTTCCCGGCCGCCAGAGGTTCCGTCCCTGAAGCCTGCTCAGATCTGCTCCTCTGGGGCCATGGCCAGGGCAGCATAGGGGTGGACTCCGCTTTCCGGGGCACGACAGACTCTGGGGACCGCTCTCCAGGGCTCTCTGGAACAGAAGTCTTTTCCACTGTGTTTCTCTGCACCTTGCAGTGATCCAGAATTTGTGGGGAGTTCTTCTTGCAGGAAATATATGGGCTGTGGGTTCAGAGCTAGCATACTTGAGTCTTTCTACTCTGCCATCTTGGCTTCTCCCCCCCTCATTAACCTTTTAGATGCTTACTATGTGCCAAGGCACTGAAGGACAATGAAATAACTGTCATGCTTAGTCAAGCTCATATTTTATTATGAGAATGCAATATGTACAAAGATTTTATGGGGGAAAGAAAACTGTGAGAATGAGGAAAGTTTTCCAGTATAAAGTAGCAGTTGAGCTCTACCTCAAACTAAATTAAGGAAGGATAATAGTTAGGATAAAACATAGTTCATTCAGTGTCTGTCAGAAACATTCATATTTTAGCCTAGGGGCAATACAGAGTCATGGAAAAATGTTGAACACAGGAATGACATGGTCAGATCTGTGCTTTAGGAAAGTTATTTTACTTTTGCATGACCTATGAATTTGAGATAGGAGAGATTAGAAGCTAGAAGATAAACCAGGAAAAGGGTGTAACAGTCCAGGTGAAAAATAATGAGAACTTGGAAATAGATTGTGTTTATATCAGTAGAAAGAAGGGAATCGATGCAAGAGATGATTGGCAAACATTGAATATGGGAAGTGAAGGAGAATGAAGAGTTATAGTTATATTACTACTTAAATCACAGGCAAACCATTATAATACGAAGAAATGCCACAAAGCCAATAAGAAAGCAAACCTACTATTGCCAATATTGTATTTTCTATACATTCCTAAACTGTACTCTAATAAAAGTGTTGGCTTCACTTGTCCTCTTCACTTTTGGAATTCAAATGGTATTAAATTCAATATTAGAATTTCTGATTAAAAGAATGAAATGAGTCATTCAATGGATGTTTTCCATAGACAATTACATTGGTCATTTGGAAGCTAAGTTTCTGTATCCAGGATAATTTGGTATCTAAAAGATTGCCCCTTATATGTGTGAGGGTGGGGTAGAGTAGAAGGATTTCTCCTTTATGTTTATCAGTATAAGCTGAACAAGAATTGTCACCAAAAGAAAGCAAGAAGATATTACAGGATAATAAACATAATTTGAGGCAAAGAGGAATTTTAAAATAGAATAGTTAAGCTTTGAAATATAATCATTCCCTTGTGTTTCAAAATGTCATAAGATCATTGAGCTAGAGGTTAAAGGAACATGTAATGTAAAGGTTTCATTATTTTACTCTGTATTTTATTTTTTACCAGTTTAATATATATATATATATATATATATATATATACATATATGTGTAAACATTATATAATTTTATTATATATTTTAACATTATACATGTATATAATTTTTAACATTAGTCTTTAAAACTGTGAATTCCAAATTCTCCCCTCCCTCCCTCACCATCCCTTCATCTAGAAGGCAAGCATTTTGATGTAGGCTATACTTCTGTAGTCATGCAAAACATTTCCATAATATCCAAGTTGTGAACAAAAATACAGACCAAAAAATATTCAAGAAAAATAAAGAAGTTTAAAAAATATGCTTCAATCTGTATTTAGTTCTTTCTCTGAAGATGGAGAGCATTTTTCATCATAAGTCCTCCAGAATTGTCTGGAATCTTGCATTGCATAGAAAAATTAAATCACTCACAGCTGATCATCTTGCAATATTGCTAATATTCTGTACACAGTACATTTAACTTACATCAACTCATGTAAGTCTTCTCGGGTTTTTCTGAGAGCATTCTGCTCAATTCTTGTAGCACAATAATATTCTATCAGAATCACATACCACAATTTGTTCAGCCATTCCCCAATAGATAGACTTCCTCTGAATTTCCAATTCATTGGCATTTGTTATTATTAGGTGAAAAGGTATGCAAGCTTTTATAGCACGTTGGGCATAGTTACAAATTATTTCACAGAATGGTTGAATCAGTTCATAGTTTCACCAAAAGTACATTAATGTCCCACTTGTCCCCCATGCACTCCAACATTTGTCATTTTTTGTCTTCTATTAGCCAATCTAATAGATATGAGGCAGTACCTCAGAAATGTATTAATTTTCATTTCTTCAATCAATAGTGAGTTAAAACATTCTCATATATCCATAGATAGCTTTGATTACTTCATCTGAAAACCATTCATATTTTTGATCATTTACTATTTGGGGAATGGCTCTCATTTTTGCAAATTTGACTGAGTTCTCTATATGTTTGAGAAATGGGGTCTTTATCAGAGAAACCTGTTTCATTGTTTTGACAATTACTATTGTTAAATGTATTTTGCTCCATTCTATTCTCCCCCTCCATTTATTCTATTTTTTTTATTCAAGCCTGGTTTTTACATCAAAAATACTTTAAAGTCTTCTATTTCACGGAATATCCTTTTTTCCCCTGAAGTATTATACTCAGTTTTGTTGCATAGGTGATTTTTGGTTTTAATTCTAGCTCCTCTGACCTCCAGAATATCATCTTCTAATGATTATTTAATATAGAAGCTGATACATCTTGTATTATCCCAACTTTATCTCCACAATACTTGAATTGTTTCTTTCTCTCTACCACCAATATTTTCTCCTTGAACTGAGAACTCTGGAATTTGGCTATAATATTCCTAGGACTTGTCATTTTGGGATCTTTTTCAGGATGATATTGGTGGATTTTTTTCATTTCTATTTTACCTTCTGGTTCTAGAATATCAAGGCAGTTATCTTTTATAATTTTTATTTAAAAATTTAAATTTATTTATTTATTTTTATTTTTCAACATTTATTTCCACAGGATTCTGAGTTCCAAATTTTCTCCCCATTTCCTCTCCCCCACCCCAAGATAACATGCATTCTGATTACCCCTTCTCCCAGTCTGCCCTCCCTTTTGTCATCTGCACCTCTTATTCCCTATTTCTATACCCCATTACCCGTATTTCTTATTTCCCAGTTGCATGTAAATTTTTTTAACTTTGTTTTTAAACTGTGAGTTTCAAATTGTCTCCCTTCTTCCCTTCCCATCCACCCCCATTGAAAAAGCAAGCAATTCAATATAGATAATACATGTATTGTTATGCAAAACACTTCCATAATAGTCATGTTGTGAAAGACTGTATTACCCTCCATCCTATTTTGCCTCTCCATTTATTCTATTTGCTCCTTTGACCCTGTACCTTTTCTAAAATGTTTGCCTCTGACACCCCCTCTCCCAATCCACCCTCCATTTTATGATTTCCCACCTCTTATTACCTTCCCCCACTTTCCTTTTATAAATAAAATTGTTATTATTTTAATTATTTATTTGTTTTCAGTGTTCTACAATCACTTCCATATAACTTAAATTTTTTTTCTCTCCTCCCTCCCCCTGCTTTTCTCCTTCCTCCCACTTCCCTCCCCAAGATGGCATACCATTTTACATAGGTTCAACACATACATTCCTTTTAAATACATTTTCACCTCAGTCATTTTGCACAGAAGAATTAAAATGAATAGGAGAAATCAGAAAACAAGCCAAAATGTAAAACAAAAGAAAAGGCTCTGCTACCTTCTGCAATTGAATTCCATAGCTTTTCCTCTGGATGTCGAAGGCATTTTGCCTAAAGGGACAATTGGGATTTTTTTGAGTCTTTACATTGCAATGAAATTCTAAGTCTACCAGAAAAAAATCTTTGCACACTGTGATTGTTGCTGTGTATAAAGTTCTCCTGGTTCTGCTCATTTAACTCAGCATAAGTTCATACAAGTCTTTTCAGTCCTCTCTGAAGTTCATCATTTCTTATAGCACAATAGTATTCCATTACATTCATATATCACAATTTATTCAGCCATTTCCCAACTGATGAGCATCCCCTTGATTTCCAGTTTTTGGCCACCACAAAGAGTGCTGCTATAAATATTTTTGTACATGTGGGACTCTTTCCCACTTTTATGATCTCTTGGGGATATAGTCCTAGAAGTGATATTGCTGGGTCAAAGGGTATGCACATTTTTGTAGCCCTTTGGGCATAGTTCCAAATTGCTGTCCAGAATGGTTGGATCAGCTCAGAGTTCCACCAAAAATGAGTTAGTGTTCCAACTCTCGCACAACTTCTCCAACATTCATCACTGTTTTGTCATGTTAGCCAGTCTGATAGGTGTGATGTGGTACCTCAGACTTGCTTTGGTTTGTATCTCTCTAATCAATAGTGATTTAGAGCATTTTCTCTTATGACTATGGATAGCTTTAATTTCTTCCTCTGAAAACTGCCTGTTCATATCCTTTGACCATTTATCAATTGGGGAATGGCTTGTATTCTTATACATTTGACTCAGTTCTCTATATATTTTAGAAGTGAAGTCTTTATCACAGACACTAGTTGCAAAATTCTTTTCCAGTTTTCTACTTCCCTCCTAGTCTTGGTTGCACTGCTTTTGTTTGTGCAGAAACTTTTCAACTTAATGTAATCAAAATTATCCATTTTGCATTTCATAATGCTTTCTATTTCTTGTTTAATCAAAATTCTTCCCTTCTCCATAAATCTGATGAATGTACTGTTCCTTGCTCCATTAATTTGTTTATAGTATCAATCTTTATACCTAGATCATGTACCCATTTGGACTTTACTCTTGTGTACAGTGTCAGGCATTGGTCTATGCCTAATTTCCTCCATACTGTTATCCAGTTTTCCCAGAAATTTTGTTAAACAGTTAATTCTAATCCCAGAAGCTGAGGTCCTTGAGTTAATCAAACACTGGATTACTGTATTCATTGACTACTATCTTGGGTACATAACCTATTCCACTGGTCCACTGTTCTGTTTCTAAACCAGTACCAAGTGGTTTTGATAATTACTGTTTTATAATACAATTTGGGATCTGGTAGAGCTAGGCCACCTTCCCTAGCATTTTTTTTCTTTAGTTCCCTTGATATTCTGGATCTTTTGTTCTTCCAAATGAATTTTGATATTATTTTTTCTAACTCTACAGAATAATTATCTGATCATTTCATTGGTATGGCACTGAATAAGTAAATTAATTTAGGTAGAATTATCATTTTTATTATATTGGCTCAGTCCACCCACGAGCATCTGAAGTTTTTCCACTTACTTAAATCTGACTTTATTCTCTAAGTATATCATCATTTCATCTGCAAAGAGTGATAACTCACTTTTTTTTGCCTATTCTAATTCCTTCAATTTCTTTTTCTTCTCTTATTGCTACAGCTAACATTTCTAGTGACATCCTTGTTTCACCCCTGATCTTATTGGAAAATTCCCATTGCATATAATGCTTGCTGAAAGTTTTAGATACTGCTTATTATTTTATGGAAAGTTCCATTTATTCCTATGTTCTCCAGTGTTTTCAATAGGAATGGGTGTTGTATTTTGGCCAGAGCTTTTTCTGCATCCAATGAGATAATCATGTGGTTTCTGTTAGTTTTGTTGTTTATATGACTGATAATATTAATAGTTTTCCTAATATTGAACTGGCCCTGCATTCTTGGTATAAATCCTACCTGATCATAATGTATTATTCTTGTGATAAGTTGCTGTATTCTTTTTGCTAAAATCACATTTAAAATGTTTGCATCTATATTCATTAGAGAAATTGGCCTATAATTTTCTTTCTCTCTTTTGGCTCTTCCTGGTTTAGGTATCAAAACCATATTTGTATCATAAAAAGAATTTGGAAGGACCCCTTCTCCAATTTTCCCCAAAAGTCTATATAGTATTGGAATTAACTGTTCTTCAAATGTTTGATAGAATTCACTTCTGAATCCAACTGGCCTTGGAGATATTTTCCTAGAGAGTTCATTCATGACTTGTTCAATTTCTTTTTCTAAGATGAGGTTATTTAAATATTCTACTTCCTTTTCTGTTCATCTGGGCAATTTGTATCTTTAAAATAATCATCCATCTCATTTAATTTTTGAATTTATGGGCATACAATTGTGCAAAGGAATTTTTTGTTATTGTTTTAATTTGCTCCTCCTTGGAGGTGAGTTAACCCATTTCATTTTTTATATTAGTAATTTTATTTTCTTCTTTCTTTTTTTAAATTAAATTGACCAAAGATTTATCAATTTTATTTTTTTCATAAAACTAACTCCTAGATTTATTTAATAGTTCAATATTAATTTCAATTTTTTTAAATCTTTCTTTTGGTTTTCAGTATTTCTAATTTGGTATTTACTTGGGTATTTTTAATTTGTTCTTTTTCTAGCTTTTTCAGCTGCATGCCTAATTTATTGATCTCCTCTTTCTCTATTTTATTCATGTAGGCATCATAGATATGAAACTTCCCCTAAGAACTGCTTTTGCAGTATCCCATAAAGTATCTCATTATTGTCATTCCCTTGAATGTAGTTGTTCATTGTTTCTATAATTTGTTGTTTAATCCACTCAGCCTTTAGGATTAGATTCTTTAGTTTTCAATTAGTTTTTGGTTTATGTTTCCATGGCTTATGATCGCATGTATTTTTTATTGCATTATGATCTGAGAAGGATGCATTGACTATCTCTGCCATTCTCCACTCGATTGTGAGGGTTTTTTTGGCCTAATACACGGTCAATTTTTGTATATGTGCCATGTACTGCTGAGAAAAATGTGTATTCCTTTCTATCCCCATTCAATTTTCTCCAGAGATCTATCATATCTACCTTATCCAGAGTTCTATTCACCTCCTTAACTTCTTTCTTGTTTATTTTGAGGTTAGATTTATCAAGTTCAGAGAGGGAGAAGATGAGGCCCCCCACTTGTATAGCTTTGGTATCTATTTCTTCCTATAACTCCCTTAACTTCTCCTCTAAGAATCTGGAGTATATATGTTTAGTAATGAAATTACTTCATTGTGTATAGTTCCTTTTAGCAGGATGTAGTTTCCTTCCTTATCTCTTTTGATTACATCTATTTCTGCTTTTGCTTTGTCTGAGATTAGGATTTCTGCCCCTGCTTTTCTTACATCAGCTGAAGCATAATAAATTCTGCTCCAACCTTTTACATTTACCCTATGTGTATCTCCCCATTTCAGATGTATTTCTTGTAAACAACAAATTGTTGGATTATGGTTTTTAATCCATTCTGCTCTCTGTCACCATTTTATGGAAGAGTTCAACCTATTCACATTCACAGTTATGATTACTATTTGTGTCTTTCTTTCCATCTCCTTTATACTTGTTTATAATTTTAGTTCTCCCTTCTGCCTTCCCCTCCCCAGTAGAGTTTTAATTTTTGACCCCTACCTCCCTTCTTTCAGTTCTCCTCCCTTTTAATCCCCTCTTCACTTACTACTTCTTTCTCTTTTAACCTCCCCTCCCTTTTCTTTCCTCCTTCCCCTCCTATTGCCTATAGAGCTGGTTGTATTTCTGTACTTACCTGAGTTTGTTGTACTCCGCTTGAATCCAATCAGATAAGAGTGTCTCTCAAACAATACTCATCTCCCTCCCCTCTTTCCCTCTGTTGCAATATATTTTTGTGGCTCTTTGTGTGATGGAATTTATTTTTCTTTTCTGCCTCCTCCTTAATAAGTATTTTATCTTAACAAGTATCACCTTTCCTTATAGGGATGTAAACAGTTTGCCCATGTTGTCTAAGAAGCTTGTTTTTCCCCTGTTTACCTTTTTATACCTCTCTTGAGACATGCTTTTGAAGATCAAATTTTCTATTGAGTTCTGGCCTTTTCATCAGGAAGATCTGGAAATCCCTTATTTCACTGAATGTCCATCTCCTTGCCTGAAATATTATGCTCAACTTCGCTGAGTAATTAATTCCTGGCTTCACTCTCTCAGTTTGTTGAAGTGGGGCTGTCTGGGACAGCTCTGATCCTGCACTGGTCGCCTTTGCCCACAACAAGAGGAACCCTCTTTAGTGATCTTTCTGGCCTCCCAGGCTGAGAGTCTGTATACCCCTTCTGTTGCTCCCATTGTTTCAGAGTTTTTCCCGGGGAGATAGTCTCTGGGCTCCTCAAGGTCAATAAGGGGAAGAAGATAGCTATTAGTGATCACTGTGCCATCTTCATGCCCAGAACTGGAAATCCTCTTTCCCCTATTTTCCTGTAGAATAAGATACCCAATTCAGTGTGTGCATTATTCCTTCCTTAAGCCAAATCTGATGAGATAGGGTTCACTTGTTTCTTCTCACCTCTACCCTCTTCCTCTCCATTATGAAACCTTTTTCTTGCCTCTTTTATGTGAGAAAATTTACCCCATTCTATCTCTCCCTTTCTCCTACTTCCAATATATTCTTCTCACTCCTTAATTTCATTTTTAGATATCATTCATTCATACTCAACTTACCCTGTGCCCTCTATCTGTCTAATTATACATCCCTGCATCCATCCATCCATCTATCTATCTATCCATTTATCTATTTCTTCTAAGTACCCTAATACTGAGAAAGGTCTCATGAGTTACAAATATCATCTTTCCATGTAGGAATGTAAACAGTTGAACTTTAATAAGTCTCTTATGATTTCTATTTCCTGTTTGCCTTTTCATGCTTCTCTTGATCCTTGAGTTTAAAAGTCAAGTTTTCTATTTATCTCTGGTTTTTTCATCAAGAATGCTTAAAAGTCCTCTATTATATTGAATTTCCATTTTTCTACTGAAGTATTACACTCAGTTTTGCTGGGTAGGTGACTTTTAGTTGTAATTCTAGCTCCCCTGACCTCCAGAATATCATATTCCAAGCCCTTTGATCCCTTCATGTGGAAGCTGATAGATCATGTGTTATCCTGATTGTATTTTCACTATACCCAAATTGTGTCTTTCTGGTTGCTTGCAATATTTTCTCCCTGACCTGGGAATTCTGGAATTTAGATCCAATATTCTCAGGAGTTTTTACTGTTGGGATTTATTGCATGAGGCAATTGGTAAATTCTTTCAGTTTCTATTTTCCCCTCTGGCTCTAGAATAGTAGGACAGTTTTCCTTGATAATTTCTTGAAAGATGATGTCTAGGTTCTTTTTTTGTAAACCATGGCCTTCAGGTATTTCAATAATTTTAAAATTATCTCTCCTGGACCTATTTTCCAGATCCATCATTTTTCCAATAAGATGTTTCACATTGTCTTCTATTCCTTTCATTGTTTGGGATTTTATTGTTTCTTGATTTCTCATGTCATTAGCTTTCATCTGCTCCATTGTAATTTTTAAGGAATTATCTTCTTCAGTGAGCTTTTGTCCATTTATCCAATTCAACCTTTTAAGGTATTGTTTTCTTCAGTGAATTTTTCTGTCTTTTTTTTCCATTTGGCCATTTCTGCTTTAGAAGGTATTCCTCTCCTTCTCATTGACTTTTTGTACCTCTTTTACCATTTGGCTTAGTCTGTTTTATAAAGTGTTATTTTCTTCAGTATTTGAGCATGTGGGTGCATGTGTGTGCATGTGTGTGTGTGTGTGTGTGTGTGTGTGTGCCCTTTACTAAGTTGTTGACTTGTTTTTTATGATTTTCTTAAATCACTCCCAATTTTTCCTACACCTCTCTTATTTTCGAAATCTTTTTTGAGTCCTTCCATGGTCTGATACCAATTAATGTACTTTTTTTCTTGGAGGCTTTGGATCTAGGAGATTTGACTTTGTTATCTTCTTCTGAATGTGTGTTTCGAGCTTCCTTGTCACCATAGTAATTCTCTATGGTCAGATTTTTTTTCTGTGGTTTCCTAATTTTTCCAGACTGTTACTTGACTTTTAACTGTTTGTCAAAGTCTGGTTTTCTTTCCAAGGTGAAGGGCACACCGTCCCAAGTTTCAGAGGTTTTGTGCAGTTATTTTCAGTACTTCTAGGGACCTGTAAGTTTTCAGTTCTTCCAAGGTGGTATGATTTAAGTGGAGGTATTTACTCTTCTCTTGATCTGTGCTTTAGTCTGTAAGTGACTACAAGCATTCTTTTCTGTCCTGGAACTGTGAGGAGGTTCCTCACTCCGCTATGATCACAAGCTTTGCTGTTCTAGTGCTTCTCCTCACTCTGGGACTACCACCCAGGACTAATACCTGGATCTGAATATGGGCAAAGCAATATATTCCTGCCTCAGTACTAGACAAGTTAGCCCTGTAATCTCCTTCTGACCATTTGTTTGACACCATACTGTCTGTAGGCTAAGAACTCCAGAAGCAGCAGCTAACACTGCTGATTCAGTTGGGTTGTGCTACTGCAGCCTGCACTTGACTATACTCCACTCTCACCTAGGTGCAACACACCTTTCCTGTTGACCTTCTAAGTTGTCTTTGGTGACTCTGAGCTGAGAGACCTGGAAATCACCACTGCAGCCACTAACTCATCACCTAGAGCCTGCTTCAAGTTTGCTGGCACACTCAATGCTGACACAGCCTGATCTGGATTACACTCCTCTCTCGCCATGGTGCAACAGACCTCTCCTACTGACCTTCTAAATTACCTTGGACTGGAAAATTGTTTGACTCTGTCTTTTTATGGGTTCTGCCACTCCAGAATTTCTCTAGAGTCATTATTTAAAGGTATTTGGAGGGGTTTGGGGGAGATTTCAGACATATCCCTGCTTTTACTCCACCATCTTGGCTCCACCTCTAAGGCCTCATTTTTCAAATGAGGAAAATGAGGCCTAGGGAAACACAGATAATAAGGGTCTTGGTTGGGGTTTCATCTCAGATTTACCTGGATCAAATTCCAATAATATGTGGACAATATGACATTGCTTACTCTTATCTTCCTCAAAATGTCTTCTTTTGTATTTATTCCAAATAAATTTTATTTTCTTTGCTTTTTTAAATAAATAGATATATTCCTAATTTTACTTTTCACATAATTTATAGAAATCTCATTGCCATACAAAATTGCATGGTTAAACATGCTGACTTTTAAAATTTTGTTTTTATTCGATTTTTTTCAGTTTCAAATTTTCTTCCTCCTTTATCCATTCTCCTACCCAGTGAGAATGCGAGAAATGCAAAACACATTATAAATGTGAAATCATACAAACCAAATTTCAGCAGTAACTGTGTTCTTGTGGGGAGAGCAAGAGAAAATAATTATTTTTCTCTTGGTACTCTTAATCTATCATCACTCATGCATTCTTTAGAATTATGACGTTTCATTATGATGATAAGAATAATTGCATCTTTCATAGTTGATATCTTTATAATATTATTACCATGTAAATTGTTCTCCTGGTGCTGCTTACTTCACTTTGTATCAGGTCATATAAGTCTTTCCACACTTTAATGAGACCATCCCCTTCATCATTTCTTACAGCAAAGAAATATTTCATAATATTAATATGCCATAACTCATTAAAATATTTTGCATTTGATAAGATTGCCCTCAATTTCCAGTTCTTTGCCACTATAAAAAGAACATCTTTGTACATATTGGTCATTTTCTTCCTTTTTTGATCTCTTAGGAGTACAGTCCTAATTGCAGTACTTCTTTGTTGCAGGGTATGTATAGCTTTGGGTTCATAGTTCCAAATTGCTTTCCACAGTAGTTGGACTAGTTCACATCTCCAACAAATGTATCATTCCTCTTTTTCATCATTCCATGCAACATTTGTCATTTTCCCTTGAGAATTAGGCAATACATCAGGGTTGCTTTAATTTTAATTTCTCTAATTATGAGTGATGTAGAACATTTTCATATGATTATTGATAAATTTTATGTCTTCCTCTTAAAATTGCCTCTTTAAATCATTGGATCATTTATCATTTTAAGAATGGTTCTTATTCTTATAAATTTGGCTCAATTCCTGCTTATATTTTCTTTTAAATGAAAATCTACCTCCTCTCTCCCTTTCATGCCTTCTTTCCCCATTGAGAAAACAAAGAAAAAATATCTTCTATTATATTCACATGCTGCATTAAAAGTCTTTTATAATATCCTCTCCCTCCCCACCTTACCTTTCCAGTCTTCTCATGCTTGACACCTCCACCTAACCTGTTAACCAGTGTTATTGGCCTCCTTGTCGTTCCATCAATAAGACATTCCTGTTCTCCACTGAACATATTTTCTCTGGCTGTTCTTCATTCATTCAATGTTCTTAGGCTTCCTGGCTTGAATTAAGTACCAAGTAAAATTCTACCCTCTCCAAACAACCTTTCCAAATCCCTGTTAATTCTAATCCCTTCCCTCTATCAATTATTTCTCTTCATCCTGTACATAGCTTGTTCATTCATATTTTTTTTTTGCTTATTGTCTCCCCCAATATATTGTTGTGAACTTCTTGAGGGCAAGGAAAGTCTTAAAGTTTTTTCCATGTCTTTTGTCCAAGTTCATAGCACTGTTCCTGACTCATAGTAACCATTTAATCAATGCTTATTGATTGCCTTTATACATGATGAATCCCTTAAATAAAATCTAAGTTCCTTGAGGGAAGAGGCTAAAAAGAATAAAGATTTGCATTACACACACAAAAAATCAAAATTTTGCTGCTTAGTCAATGATCACAGGTAGAGGACATAAGCAGGATCTAAATACAAATTCATATACTTTCCATTTCACCATGTTGCCTTCTATAGTTTGTGTTCTGGAGACTAATCTATTCCTGTGCCCTCCCTTCTCTTTGTGTCTCTCTTCATCTCTGTGTGTCTCTGCATTTCTCCTTCTCTCCCTCTCCCTTTCCCTCTCTCCCTCTCCCTTTCCCTCTCTCCCTCTCCCTCTCCCTCTCCCTCTCTCTCTTCCTCTCCCTCCCTCTGTCCCTCTCCCTCTCCCTCTTTCCCCCCGCTCCCTCCCCGTTCATCTGCCATTACTAGACATGCTTCCTCTCACCATTCAAGGTGTCTGGAACTTGGGAAGTGTTTAATAAAGTTCATTGATTCAATCAAACTCATTATACCTCTATTCTATGCCTAGTACTGTAATATAAGCTGATGGAGATATGAAGATATATAGGACAGTAAATATGAAATTTATAATAAGAAGGCACCAAGAAGGAAATAATTTGACCTTCTTGTGTTACAGATAAAGAAACTGATATCCTGAAAAGTAAATTGATTCACTCAAAAACATACCATTAGTAAGCAGCAGAACCAAAAGTCAAACCAAATCCTAAGGCTGGCTATCTTTTATTCTTTCCTTCAAATTATTTATGGGAAATTTGAGAGAAGAACATCTAATTAATTTGATGAGTTGACATGGTGTGAGCCTTTTTGAATTATAATTTAGATTTAGAAGAGATTTTAAATTTCATGTCATCATATAATATGGAGCTGAAAGGTATTTTGAAGGACATTTGATCCAAGCGTATTGTTTTACAGATGAAAAAACAGAGGGCCAGAGAATTTAAGTGGCTTGTCAATATTGTAAAGGTCAGGCTCAGAATTTGAACCCAGATTCTCTGACTCCAAATCCATCATTCATTCCACTATACTGCTTTCCTACGGAGGATTTCTGTTTGTTTCCAATGACTGGAACTGTCATCAGATTAAATAATTGTCTGGAATTCAGGAATATGGACAGACATCTTGCTGTAGTCACCTATCTCTGAGTAGTTTTGAACAGAAAAACAAAACTTGCAGACTTTTTTGAAATCTTCATTTCCTTTGTGTTTTTGCCTAGAATGACACAGATGTGCTGGTTTTGAACTATCCATGCTCCATAGAGCTCTGTTCCAGTCTGCTCTCAGCAGTTATAGCCAAAGTCAGCAGAGATGCCCCCAAACTGTAGTTTAAGCATCTTTTTGGCAGAGATCACCTCTGAATCGGGACCTGCAGTCTCAGACTCCCTGCTACTCATTAGGCCATTAGCACATTGGATGCCGCTTTAGGCAAGGGGACTTCTGAGTAATCTGAAGAGCCAGGGGAAAGAACTCAGTAGTTACTCTTTGATTCTTTCAAAAAAGACCAAATGTCCTACAGCTGAATAAAAGCCTTAATCTGACTTAAAATTTCCTTCAAGTAGAAATCTTTTCTAGGACTCTCTCAGAGATATATGAAATAATATAATTTGAAAAATACTTTATCTAATTTAAAACATTGACAAATACACTGTTATATTAAACCTCATATATAAAATGAGAAAACTTATTTTTTCTAAAGTTTTATGAATATACAAATTGCCCCAAATTAAAAAAAAAAAAAAAAGAATAAACTAAACCAGGCTTTCTGTGTGATTTAAAATGGTTTTTGATCTGTTCCTAAAGAAAGTTGAAAATTTCATTCCCCATACATTTTTAAGTAACTCAAAAATATTTCTTTTGGTAATCTAATTTCTTTTTTTTTTTGCAGGAGAGATCACCAGCAGATGAACCCTTGCTTGTGCTACTATGATTCTGGAGTCAACCAGAGAAAATTACATTCTAATCCCATCTAGCAGTTATCAAAGGGCAATTTGGACTTTGTATTTTATCACATACAGTTTAGAGAATCACATAACTTCCTAATTCTATGCCCTTGGATTCACCTAGAAAGAAAGTCATTGTTATGAGTAACAAGTGGAATCAATATGTTTCATAACAAAGAAAACTAAAAGACAACATGCTAATAATGACCATTCTGCAAATGTATAACAAGAGGTAGAAAAATTGTTCTGATAACAATTAATTTTCCCAAATTCAAAGCATAACCCATCTACTTTCTCTTGAATTTATGGTTCATTAACCATTCATGTTTAGCAAGGATCTTGTGAGGGTCAATATCATGAGTTAAATAACTATTATTCAAAAGTTATATGCACTCACAGTATATATACGTATATACATATACACAAATACTCATATATGTATATAGATACATAAACAGATGCATATATACATATGTGTGTATATGTATATACACATTTTACTTTCAAATTAATTTATTTTTACTTAAATTAATTTATTTAATTACATAATTAATTGAATTATTTTTTTAAATTAATTTCTTCCATTCAAATTTGGTTACCCTGCAGAATCTGAGGACAGACATGATGTAGATATAAATCTTCAGAGAAGAGCCATATTGAAGTTCTCAGCTGAGTGATCAAAATTTGAATAGAAACAGTTCAACCTTTCAAAACTTTGCATCTTCTATAGGAAGGTAACCTTCTATAGTAGGGGCTTCTTAAGAAGCAGCAAGATGGATTATTTTTTATTTTTTTTTATTTTTTTTGAATCTCAGACCCCAAGCACTAGCTGGGCAGATCTAGGTGGGGGTGGCCAGGAAACTCAGAAGTCAAGTAACTGGCTGGGAAAATGCCCAGAAAAGGGAAGAAAAATAAGACTATACAAAGCTACTTTGATAGGGTACAGATGTTCCTGCCTTTCAATTCTGATGACGAGGAAATATTCTTACCATCAGGGAAAGAGGTTGGGGCCTCTGTATCCCAGACATCCCAGGTGGATGTCCGGTGGGCTCAGGCCATGGAACAGCTCAAAAAGGATTTTGAAAATCAAGTTAGACAGGTGGAGGAAAAACTGGGAAGAGAAATGAGAGAGATGCAAGAAAAGCATGAAAAATGGGTCAATACCTCGGTAAAGGAGACCCAAAATAATGCTGAAGAAAATAATACCTTGAGAAATAGGCTCATTCAATTGGTAAAAGAGGTTCAAAAAGCCAATGAGGGAAGAATACTTTCAAAAGCAGAATTAGCCAAATGGAAAAAGAGATTCAAAAGCTCACTGTAGATAATAGTTCTCTCAAAATTAGAATGGAACAGATGGAGTCTAATGACTTTCTAAGAAACCAAGAAATCACCAAACAAAACCAAAAGAATGAAAAAATGGAAGAGAATGTGAAATACCTCATGAGAAAAACAACTGACCTGGAAAATAAATCCAGGAGAGACAATTTGAAAATTATGGGACTACCTGAAAGTCATGATCAAAAAAAGAGCCTAGACATCATCTTCCATGACATTATCGAGGAAAACTGCCCTGACATTCTACAACCAGAGGGCAAAATAAGTATTGAAAGAATCCATCAATCACCGCCTGAAAGAGATCCAAAAAGAGAAACTCCTAGGAACATTTTGGCCAAATTCCAGAACTTCCAGGTCAAGGAGAAAATCTTGCAAGCAGCTAGAAAGAAACAATTCCAGTATTGTGGAAATACAATCAGGATAACTCAAGATCTAGCAGCTTCTACATTAAGGGATCGAAGGGCATGGAATAGGATATTCCAGATGTCAAAGGAACTAGGACTCAAACCAAGAATCACCTACCCAGCTAAATTGAGTATAATACTTCAGGGGAAAGTATGGTCTTTCAATGAAACAGAGGACTTTCAAGCATTCTTGATGAAAAGACCAGAGCTGAAAAGAAAATTTGACCTTCAAACACAAGAATGAGAAGAAGCATGAAAAAGTAAACAGCAAAAAGAAGTCATAAGGGACTTACCAAAAGTGAACTGTTTACATTCCTACATGGAAAGACAATATTTGTAACTCTTAAAACTTTTCAGTATCTGGGTAGTTGGTAGGACCACACACACACATACACACACACATGTACACGTGTGTATGCACACACATACACACATGCACGCACACACAGAGACAGAGAGCACAGAGTGAATTGAATAGGATGGGACCATATCTTAAAAGAAATTAAGGTAAATGGTGAGAGAGAAATGTAGTGGGAGGAAAGAGGGTGAAATGGAATGGGGTAAATTATCTCTCATTCAAGAGGCAAGCAGGAGACTTTTTAGTAGAGGGAAAAAGAGGAGAGCTGAGAAAAAAACAAGAAGTTTACCCTCATCACATTTGACTAAAGGAAGGAATAAAATGCACACTTATTTTGGTATGAAAACCTATCTTACAATACAGGAAAATGGGGGAGAAGGAGATAAGCAAGGTGGGGGGGGATGATGGTAGGGAAGGCAATGGGAGGAGGGAGCAATTGGGGAGGGACTGGATCAAAAGACAGAATAGAAACAATGGGGGGCAGGATAGGATGGAGGGAAATACAGTTAGTCTTACACAACACGACTATTATCGACGTCATTTGCAAAACTACACAGATAAGGGCCTATATTGAATTGCCTGCCTTCCCAAAGGGAATGGCTGGGGAGGGAGGGATGGGGAGAATTTGGAACTCAAAGTTTTAGGAACAACTGTTTAGTATTGTTGTTGCTACTAGGAAATAAGAAATACAGTTAATGGGGAATAGAAAGTCGTCTGGCCCTACAGGAGAAAAGAGAAGATGGGGACAAGAGAAGGGAGGGATGATAGAAGAGAGGGCAGATTGGTGATAGGGAAAATTAGATTGCTCGGTGTATTGGGGTGGGGGGAGGGGATGAAAGGGGAGAAAATTTGGAACTCAAAATTTTGTGAAAATGAATGTAAAAAATAAATAAATAATTTTTTATTAAAAATAATTTCTTTTTCTTCTCTTATTGCTACAGTTAGCATTTGCAATACCATTTTGATAACAGTGGTGATAATGGACATCCTTGTTTCACCCCTGGTCTTATTGAAAAGGCATCTAGCTTGTCCCCACTGCATATAATGCTTCCTTATGGTTTTAGGTAGATACTGCCTATTGTTTTATGGAAAGTTCCATTTTTTCCTGTGCTTTCCAGTGTCTTCAATAAGACTGTGTATTGTATTTTGTCAAGAGCTTTTTCTGCATCTATTGAGAAAATTATGTGGTTTCTGTTAGTTTTGTTGTTGATATTATCAATAATGCTAATAGTTTTTCTAATATTGAACCAGCCCCACATTCCTGGTCTTATCTGATCATAATGTATTATTCTCATGATAAGTTGCTGTATTCTTTCTGCTAATATCTTATTTAACATTTTTGCATCTATATTCATTAGAAAAATTGGCCTATAATTTTCTTTCTCTATTTTGGCTCTTCCTGATTTAGGTATCAAAACCATATTTGTATCATAAAAAGAATTTGGGAGGACTCCTTCCACAATTTTCCCCAATAGTATTGGAATAATAATATTGGAATTATTGGAATTATGTTGGAATATAATACTGGAATAATATTGGAATTAACTGTTCTTTAAATGTTTGATAGAATTCACTTGTAAATTCATGTGGCCCTGGAGATACTTTCCTAGGGAGTTCATTTATGGCTTGTTTAATTTCTTTTTTGAGATGGGGTTATTTAAGTACTCAACTTCCTCTTCTATTAATCTGGGCAATTTATATCTTTTAAAATAATCATCCATTTCATTTAGATTGTTGAATTCATGAGCATACAGTTGGGCAAAGTAATTTCTTATTATTGTTTTAATTTCCTCCTCACTGGAGGTTGGTGCACTGGTTTGTGAATGACCACAAGCACTCTGAAATTGTGAACAGGGTCCTCACTCCCCTACAGCCAGCTTTGCTCTTCTAATGCTCCTCTTCACAGCGAACCTAAGATACAAGACTGTAACCCAGATCCAAGTACACATAATGAAACAGAGTCCTGTACCTGGTACTAGCAAACCCCTATAAATCTCCTCCTGATGCATTGTCCAACAACGTTACCATCTGTGGACTAAGACGTCTGCTAACTGCCACTGCTGCCACTGATTCAGTAGCCCAAGGACTGCTCCTGGTTTGCTGGGGCCTAACCTGTGCTGGTGCAACCTGTGCTGGAAAGCGCTTGGCTGTACTCCTCCCTCACCCTGGTGCCATCGACCTTTTCAGCTGACTTTCTAAAGTTGTCTTGGACTGGATAATTGTTTCACTGTAGAATATTACGTAAACTAATTCATAGACTAATTGCTAGACTTATCAAAACAGTAAGCATATACTTTAAAGAACTGGGAAAAACAATGAAGTCATTCATTTAGAGGAACAAACATTATAGAATCTCAAAGGAACTAATAAAATACTATGAATGTAAAAGTGATAACAGTTAAAGTATATTTTAAATTAATAACTATCATAATTATTCATTACTGACTAAACATGAAAAATATAGTCTGATAGAACAGACTGGAAATGCAAAAATCAGTTGAAAACAGTCTCATTAAAATAACTCACATCTATCAAAAATGACAAATGCTACAGGAAGGAAATCTTGGAAAATAGGTACACTAGTATACCGCTGATGATCCAATCATTCTGAAGAGTGATTTGGAATTGGGCTCAAAGGGCTGTAAAATGGTGCATACTCTTTGACCCAGCAATACCACTACAAGATCTACATCCTAAAGAGATTAAAGGAAAGGGAAAAGCTCATCCATGCACAAAAATATTTATAGCACTCTTTTTGTGGTAGCAAAGAATTGGAAATTGAAGAGATGCTCATCCATTGGGTAATGGCTGAACAAATTGTGTTATATGAATGTAATGGAATATTACTATATTATAATAAATAATGAGCAGGAAGAGTTTAGAAAAACCTGGAAAGCTTTATAGGAACTGATGCTGAGTAAAGTGAGCATGGTATGTGATTTTGGTAAGAGACTATCATGCTGTGGGAAACAAAAAGGAGGAATGGTTTCAGGAAAAAAGAAATATGTAAGACCTATATGAATTGATGCAAAGTAAAGTGAGAAGAACCTGGAGATCATTGTGCGCATTTATAGCAATATTGTAATGATGACCAACTGAAAAACTTGGCTACACTGATGAATACAGTAATTCAAGACATTTCCAGAAGAGTCATGATGAAAAAATGCTATCAACTTCTTCAGATAAAACTCTAAATATTGATAAAACTCTAAATACATATGGAATATTCTCACCTTTTCATTTTCTTGCTTTTTAATATGACTAATACGGAAAATATATTTTATGTTATTTCATATGTATAATTGATATATTAATTGCCTTCTCAGTGGTTGGTAAAAAGCATGGGAGGCAAAGAGAGAATTTGTAATTTAAAGAAACAAATGTTAAAATAAATAAATAAATAAATAAATGAAACAACTAAATAGCAGTTCCTTAATTTTATAAACTCAAGAACATAAATGCCCAGAGGAAAAACTTCATATTCAATAAGAAATTTAGGGGGAGGGAACTGTGTATCAATTAGAAATAAATTTTGTGTAGACAAGCAAATATTTTATGTCATAAAAAATGAACTCCCATTGCTTATATAGGAACTAAAGAAATATCTATATGTAAAAATGATGGCATTAAATTATTAGATAAAAATTGGAAGAAATGCCATTCACAGATATGGGTATGGGGAGAATCCTTAAACAAACAGAAAAAAAATAGGTATGCAAAGAAGACAAAATAATTACTATTGTACAAAACAGAAAGGTTTTGCAAGACCACAATTGATTAATAAATAATGAGAGAAACTGAAATCAAAAGAAAGTTGCACAAAAAAATCACTGATGAAAATCTGATACCCCAGGCATAAAAAAAAAATTTTTAATAGAAAAATCAGCAAAACTTATGAACAAACTGAGCTAGAAATATTACAAACTATCAGCTGTTCCATACCACTAACAATGATAAATTTCTTTACAAATGATTTTGAGTTTTTACCTCACAACTAGATGGAGGGAAAAGGAAAAATAAATTTTGGTGGAACCATGAAATGATCTAACCATTCTTCTGTGGGTTTCACTTCTTTGTCTACCAACTTGTTCCAATATTCCATAGCAATCTTCTCACTCTGAAAGTTTCTTCCGTCCCTGGGGCCTCATAATAATTGAAGTTTAATTCACCCCTAGCCTTCTCACCCTGCAACTACACTCTCTGATTGTTTGGTTCTTCAAAGAACTTCCTTTATGTGGAACTTTCTCAGTACATCAATGGCTTCACTGCTTTCCGGATTATCCTGACTCTGAACATTCTTCATCATGCTCTTTAAATCCTAGCTTTTTTTTTAGCTTCCTTGTAAGTTTTCTCTTCTCAATATCATTTTGTTGTTTTTTTTTTTCAGGGTGAAGATTCTTTTTCTGTTTGGATTTGACACTCAAGCGTAGCTCAGTTCCTGAAAAATGATAAGCACTTGGTAAAGGAAGGTATAATAAGTACATGTTAGGTTGAATTATTGTCTTCTGGGTGACAATTTTAAATTATGTAAAAAAAAAAAAATTACTACTGTTCATAGCCTTTAACCAAGTAGTACAGATCCTAGGAAAGTATTCAAGGAAGTCAAAGGCAGAAATGAAGTGTGTGTGTTCATTTATGTATTCACTGACATATATTACCACAGTCTTTTTATAAAAAAGACTTGGAAAAGAATTGGATGGCCCTCTAGTTATGAATTCCTGAAGAAGTCATAGTATATGAATGTAACATAATATGCCAAGATAAAGTAAAATTACAAATATAAAAAAATATAGAGAAAAATATGGGAAGAAGCATATGAACTGATGTGGAGCAAAACCAGAAGTTGAGCAAAACAGATTATGAAAACAATATAGGACAAATTCAAAGAAACATATCTACATGAACATATCTATATGGATTGATGAATAGTGAAGTAAGCAAAGTCAACACAGGAACATATACAATGACTGCAATGATTTGGCAGAAAATATAACCAAACGCACAATGCAAACACACACAATTTAAAAAAAAAAATCACTGTTGCAAATATATATGTATATATAAAGGTATTGCTCAAAATAGGAAATATGAGAAGACACTCCCAGGATACTCCTTTGTGGCAGCTGGTAGAAGATTCTTAAAAAAAAGGTAATGAACTTGCCTCCCTCTTCTCAACAAAATGTAGCATAAATTATTCTATGTCATTTATAAAATATTTTCATTAGATATTTTAAATTTGACACAATGTGTCATTTTACATATGAGATGGGAGAGAGGGAAACTGCAGAAATGAAAATATGGTAAAAATTAAATTATCAATAAAACTTATTTTAAAAAATAAATCAACACCATTTGAAATGTTTTGCTATAAGAAGCTAATCAATTTTACTAATAATGGTTAATGATAGAAACTAATCAATTAGTTTGGACAAGGCATTCTAAATCTCTAAATAAGTTTATTATTGTCAATTTTTACTTAACATATTCCTACATTTTTGTTTTATACAATGATAATTAAAATCTATATTAAGGCTTCCAGATTATAAAGCAGTTCAAGGCTTGGCCTGCACAATAACAAGGTAAACTTGATTTTCAAGTTCATTATTAAAGACTGGAAGAAGTTTCTTTAGCATTAAGCTGTCTGCTATGAGCACCAAAAAATCTCCGGATCGTTGTGCTCTCTTGCTAGCTGCTACTGGATGCTACCAATTGCTTTTGAAACAACTAAGTAGCATATTTGAAGAAGCCATTTCTTCTCAATGTCTTGGTTGTTTTAAATATCACTGTACTCTTTTTTTCTGTATAAACTCTGCATTTTGCCTCTAAAATAAAGGAGAAATAAAGCTCATCTGGCTTCTGTGTCTTGTATAAACCATTCTTCCATCTGCCATGACATGACTCATTTTGCAGTTTGTATAAGGTTACCAAAGTGTCTCTCTTAATAGGTAGCACTATTATTTTCTTTTCCTGCTATTTTAATCACTCAACTAGTTTGACTTTCTAACAATTTTCTCTCATCTTTCTCATGAATGTTTACTTATAATTTATGACAAAGTGATAAAAAATTAACATCATGATCATAATGAAAATACAAGTTTGAGAATTAAATACCTATGTAACTTTTTCAAAGCATTCAAGTTCTCTTGACTTTAGTTTCCTTATGTATGAAAAGAGGAAGGAAGTTGGACTAAATAATCTCTAATATCTCCTATAGGTTTATACTTTTATTATCTTCCATATATAATAAACATAATATTAATAATTAGTATTAATAAGAAACATTATTAATAAATATATCATCTATATAAATAATATAACAATGTAATATATATCCATGTGTGATAAATATATTAATAAAAATATTATAAATATTATTAAACAATAAAATGACACTGTTACTGTGGAAGCTTCTAGACTTGGAAATAAAAGACTTGGGCTTATAATCAATAAGAGCAATTTGATGAAAGTATTCAGTAGAAATCAAACTATAGAATTCTAAAACTTATGTGGATCAAAGTACAAATTAAAGAAATGACAGGTAATTTTATAAAGAAAATTATAATAGTATATAAAAAGAGGTTGGTAATCACACAATTTTCCATAGGGAAGGGGCTGGGGGGCCTGTTTCTAAAGGGGCATGGTGATTTGTCATGTAAGTACCTTGTTTCCCAAAGTGGATTGTATTTTGTAACTAGTTATTAGTCTACTAAAGTTGTGGTAAAGAGGAGACTTTGATTAAATTAAGACTTCGGGTCTTAATTCAGAGAGCACTAGTTAACCAGAAATCAGTGTTTTGTTCTGACTCCTTCATAACCTGCCAGCATTCTCATGAAAGAAAGAAGAAAATAGAAAATGTTGAAAGGGAAAAAGCCTCAATTCCTTTCTATATAATGTGAACATGTACCCAATTAATAGGAATTAGTTTTATTATCTCAACATTTGACTTTACAGCTTTTAGGTGAAACTGACTATGAATATAAGTGTCAGAAAATAAGGAAAGAGAGCCAATAGGAAGGTCAGTGGCTAAAGAATGGATGACCTTCCAGTCCAGTCTCCATAGCAGCTGAAACTTGGACTCATCCAGTGGTTTTGCCACATTGGACATGATCTTGTTGAAATTAATACTATATAGAAGTTTCATTACTTCTGAGTCCCCTCTCACCAGGAATCAACTAAGTATAGGAGAGAGCGTACCCTTCAGATGTTTGGGGAAAATATTTGTACTTCTTGCTATATCTTCATGGAAAATATTCCTTTGTATAGTCAAATAGAACTAGAGCAATAATTACTAACACCTAACAGCAGGGGGACCAAACCAGAAGTGGGGACTGAGTCAATAATGTTAAAGAATGATGCCCACAAAAACCCACATATTCTCAGGAATACCCCAGTATAATTATTGAGTGACATACTCAGGCTTGTTTTGTGGTAATGAGATAGCATTATAAATTTATGGAATGCGACCAAAGTAGTGCTTAGGACAAAATTTATTTCTCTAAACAATCCTCTCCAAGATATGTTCCAAAAAGGAGAAAAACAAGAGATCAATGAATCAGACATTTATTTAAAAATGGAAAATAAACTAAAACCCCAGAAACATAACAAATACAAAAGTCCAAAGTAAAACTCCAAACATAAATTTTGAAAAATAAAAAGTGAAATAAACATAATTGCAAATAGAACATCTGGGTTTTAATCCAAGATTAATGTTTGTAACTATTTGATATGTATTCTTAGTATCTCACCTTATCTATGTCCTTACAGGCAAGTCACAATCCCCAGGCATTTTACTGCAAAATAATAATAATACTTGCACAACCTACTTTAAAATCATGTGCAAGAGTAAGGAAGTTTGAAGAAAAGTATGTTCTAGGGTGAGAGTCAAGATGGCTAAAGAGAAAGATGCACATACTCTAGTTCTTTCCCCACAGCCCATAAAATACCTGTAAAGAAAGTCTCTCAACAAATTCTAGAGTAGCAGAAGCAACAGAACAATGGAGTGGAGGAGATTTCCAGCCAAAGGTGATCTGGAACGTCAAAAGTAAAGGTCTGTTGAAGCAGACATGAAGTGGAGCCTAGGCCAGTCTTGGCCACATGGCACCAGGAGGAGTAGCACAGGAGCAGTCTTCAGGGGCGGAATCCCCAGCAGCAGATCCCTTAACCCACAGGTGCCAAAGGTCAATGAGAGGGCTTTTTCAACCAGAGCAAGAAGGGAGCATAGTAGTTCCCTAGCCCCATCCCCAGGGAGCAGTAGCAGCAGCAGGTGGGGAGTGATTGTGGTAGACCCTGTAGCAGCCAGGATCGATTATTGGAGAGGCTCAGCTTAAAGCCCCTGGGGGAATTGAGCAGCTGATCTGAATCTCAGACCTGATAATGGTCGTGAGGCATGGCAAAGCTGGAGGCCCCTGAGGAGTGAACTCTCTCTCTTGATGGTGCCACCTTGGAAGAACTGAGAACTTACAGGTCCTGCAAGTATACTCTACTCTTGACAAAGGACCCAAAAGTCAAGTAACTGGTTGGGGAAATGCTCAAAAAAAGGAGAAAAAATAAGACTATAGAAGATTACTTTCTTGGTGAACAGGTATTTTCTCCCATCATTTCAGATGAGGAAGAACTATGTTTACCATCAGGGGAAGACATAAAAGTCAAGGCTTCTGAATCTAAAACCTCCAAAATAAATATGCAATTGTCTCAGGCCATGGAAGAGCTCAAAAAGGATTTTGAAAATCAAGTAAGAGAGGTGGAGGAAAAATTGGGGAGAGAAATGAGAGAGATGCAAGAAAAGCATGAAAGCAAGTAAACAGCTTGCTAAAGGAAACCCAAAAAATGATGAGGAAAATAACACCTTTAAAAATAGGCTAACTCATTTGGCAAAAGAGGTCCAAAAAGCCAATGAGGAGAAGAATCCTTTAAAAAGCAGAATTAGCCACATGGAAAAAGAGGTTCAAAAAGTTCACTGAACAAAATAGTTTTTTTTTAAAAAATTAGAATGGAACAGATGGAAACTAATGACTTTATGAGAAACCAAGAAATTACAAAACAAAACCAAAAGAATAAAAAAATGGAAAATGATGTAAAATATCTCATTGGAAAAACAATTGACCTGGAAAATACATCCAGGAGAGACAATTTAAAAAGTATAGAACTACCTGAAAGCCATGATCAAAAAAAGGGCCTAGACATCATCTTTCATGAAAAAAGGAAAACTGCCTTAATATTCTAGAAACAGAGGGCAAAATAAATATTGAAAGAATCCACAGATCACTTCCTGAAAGATATCCAAAAAGAGAAACTCCCAGGAATATTATAGCTAAATTCCAGAGTTCCCAGATCAAGAGAAAATATTGCAAGCAGCTAGAAAGAAACAATTCGAGTATTGTGGAAATAAAATCATGATAACACAAGATCTAGCAGCTTCTACATTAAGGGATCGAAGGGCTTGGAATATGATATTCTAGAAGTCAAAGGAACTAGGATTAAAATCAACAATCACCTACCCAGCAAAACTGAGTATAATATTTCAGGGGGAAAAATGGTCATTAAATGAAGTAGAGGAATTTCAAGCTTTCTTTATGAAAAGACTGGAGCTGAAAAGAATATTTGACTTTCAAACACAAGAATCAAGAAAACATGAAAAGGTAAATAGTAAAGAAAAATCACAATGGACTTATTAAAGTTGGACTGTTTATATTCCTACATGGAAAGATAATTTGTGTAACTCTTGAAACTTTTCTCAGTATCTGGGTAGTTGGAGGGATGACATACACATGCACACACACACACATAGAGAGAGAGAGACAGAGAGTATAGGATGAGTTGAATAGTAATGGGTCATATCTAAAAAAATAAAATTAATGGGTGAGAGAGGAATATATTGGGTGAGAGAAAGAGAATAATGGAATGGGGCAAATTATCTCTCATAAAAGAGGCAAGAAAAAGCTTTTCTAATGGAGGGGGAAAGTGGGAAGGTGAGAGGAAAAAGTGAAGCTTATTCTCATCACATTTGGCTCAAGGAAGGAATAGCATGCCCACTTAATTTAGTATGAAAATCTATCTTACACTACAGGAAAGCAGGGGAGAAGGGGATAAGCAAGGTGGGGGGGGGATGATGGAAGGGAGGGCAAATGGGAGAAGGGAGCAATTAGAAGTAAACACTCTTGTGGAGGTACAAGGTCAAAAGAGGGAACAGAAGAAACGGGGGCAGGTTGGGATGGAGGGAAATATAGTTAGTCTTACACAACATGATTATTATGGAAGTCATTTGCAAAACTACACATATATAGCCTATATTGAATTGCTTGCCTTCTCAGCGGGAATGGATGGGGAGGGAGGAAGGAAGAGAAGCTGAAACTCAAAGTTTTAGGAACAAATGTTGAGAATTAATTTTCATGCAACTGGGAAATAAGAAATACAGGTAATGAAAAATTTATCTTGCCCTTCAGGACAAGAGAGAAGATGGGTACATGGGAAGGAAGGGTTGTTAGGAGGGAGGGCACATTGGTGGAAGGGGCAATCAGAATGCAAGTAGTTTTGGGGTGAGGGGAGGGAAGAGATGAGGAAAAAATTTAGAACTCAAAAGTTTGTGGAAATGAATGTTAAAAACTTAAAATAAATTTAAAAAATAAAAATGAAAGTGTGTTCTGGTATTTTTTCAAATGATAGTGAGGATGATGATGATGATGTTCTAAAAAGTGAGAAAACACTCTTTCCTTAGCCACAGGAATTTTACTATTACCCTCCTTCATACAAAAACAAATTGCCAAGCTTTTTTAACTCTGGCTTTATAGATGGCACCTGCCTTGATAGTGGAGTTTGAAAGCATTTGAGAGAACAACTTGTACTGACTCCTGTCTGTATTGGCCACATTTTTATTCAGTGGCACAGCATCAACCTTACACTTGAATATCAAGGAAACGCAACATGAATGAAAATCAGAGTTTATAGAGATCAACCCTAATCCTGCCAGTATTTAGTTGAACGATATCATAAAGTCATAGATTTAAAATTGAGAGTGATCTTTGAGATTATATAGTTCAAATTTCTCATTTATCAAATGAAGTAAATGAGGTCTGAAGAGGTTAATAGCTTGCCCAAGGTCATAGAGGTAGCAAGAAAAAGAGTTAATCATCAGCAAGTCACTTACTCTCTCAGTTTAGTAATCCATGAAATGGAAATAATCAAAACACCAAATGAAAAAAACATGTAGAAAATATTTAGCAAACATTTACTGTACTGTATAAATCTTTTTATCGAATCATTATACCTTTCCTATCTACTCTACATAGTTATGAGAATAAAATCAAATAATAAATGTGGTATCACTTTTAAACACTCAAATTTCTCTATTAATGTTATGGTTCATTTAAATAGTTGACAATGAAACCTCCTTTAACGCCAAAAGCCTTCCCTGGCATTCTTCTGGGAAAAATGTATGTGGCTTCAAGCTGCCTCCTCTCTTTTTTACATCTTGCTTCTAGGTTTCATTGTTAGCACCTTTCTCCAAAATCCGGTGATATCAAAATTGTGGAAATAAACAAAACAAATAAACATAAAATGAGTGACCCCTATTTTAGAATCTCTGTAACTCAATGTTGAAAAAGGCCGCTTTTCTTTCCCACTCTATGAAACTGTTAAAGGGAAACAAGTATTTATTTTCCTAACTATAAGTATAAGTAAGGACTTACTGCATCCCAAGAATTAGAACAAAAGTAACCATGGGAACTCTGTTCACCAAAGCTTAAAAAAAAATTCCACATATAAAACCAAGGGTGTGTACTTTTAAGCTAACATTTTAAAAGATAAATTAATTCTTAAAATAATGAATTATGAAAATATGCATTTTTCAAAAGATCCCATAATAAAATTCCTTTTGGAATGATTGAAACTTATGGCTTGTGGAGTCAGAAGAGCTATTGCCTGAGAGGCTGTACAGAAGGTTGATCTCTATCTCATTATTCCCACTTCCTCTTTAGTTATGTGTGTGAAAATACTGTTTGTAGCTACTTCTTGAAAGTTCATTAAAGGAGGAGCTGGCCCTAATTCTGTACTAGCCCCAGGCAGTCATGAAAACATAGAAAGTAAAACTGTGTTCTTGCCTAGACAAACCTGAACCTGTGTTTAGTCTACCTATTTGGGGTATGTTTGTTTTCTTTCCTAATCTTACTGACAAGATTCTTTTCAAAGATGAGGAGAGTGCCATAGAGAGAAGCTTATTACCACTGGATCCATGTTCCAGATTCTTACTATGTTATCGTAAAGTAAGCCTCTTTTGTAAAGTGTTCCCTGTCTTGTGAGATCCTTATTTTCTTCCTACATCAAATCTGAACTAAGAAGATTCTGACTTTAGTATTGCATCTAAAACACAAGGTGAAAATAAAATGCAGCAACCTTGCAAACTTTCTTTTGTTCTGGTTAGGTTTAAAGACCATCATCTTTTTAGCATATTATAACAGTAGTTATAAGTTAAATAACAGAATTTTGTTTGTTTTTTTTTTTTCAAATGGGCATTTGTCTGTGTCCTGTATTTAGAAAGGACATTGTCCTGTCCTGTCCTTTCCAAAAACATTAAACCTACTGCACTCTGAAGCTGGGACACCAAAGGCCTAAGTCACACAGACTAAGGGCTCTTCAGGAGGGTCCTAGCTTGGTGATTATCAATGATAACTGTTGCTGTTTACCTCCCAGCCTGATGTCTTTCTTTTTCTTGGTCTCATTAAAGGGGTCATGTCCTGGCTACTTCTTAAACAAGCCTATTCAGTGGATGAGCATTGCCTCATCTTAGTACCTGTAAAGACCTTAGTCTAAAGGGCCCAAAGTCTCCTGGTAAATCCTGAGTCATCTCTAGTCATCCTGAGGAAATATCTGGTCACTGGACTCAGATGGCTCTGGAGGAGAACTGCATAGCCCTCCCTCACTCAAAACAAAGTCAAGTGCAAGATGATGGCATCCTTTGGCAACAAAGGATGAACACACAATGTAGAGCTCTTCTTCCAGGTAAGAAACAATTACCTGTCACATACATAAGCAAAATAATTTCTAAGGTACTGAGGTGAAGAAATTATTGAACCAAATAGAGTAAATACTATTCATCTTGCACTTGTTTATAGAGTCAGGTTACCCAGGGATGAACCCAGTCCAGGAATCACTCAACTGAATGCATAATTGAGAAGATCCTCTTGAGAAGACAAAAAAGAAGTGATTTTATCTGTGAATATGTAAATATTTCAAACACATGAATGTGTATGTACATATATTTTATGTATACATACACAGACATATATACACAAATACATGTGTATATATGTGAGTCCATATATATGTATATATATATATATACATGCATATATATGCACTTGAATGAATGTATACACCTGTTTATATACCTCTGTAAATATGTATATACTCTTCTGTGAATGTATATATACATATGCATAAAATTTGACCATAATAGACAAATCCATATATGTGTTTCATATTTCCATATATACACTGTAATAGAAATATAATAGAAAATGTGTAAGATATTAGGATGTAATAAGTAAATATGTGATGGCAGAAATATTAGAAATAGTGTAATAATATAAAGAAATACTGTACTTCTTTCATATTGCTGTCATATAATAACCACCTAAATTCTTGTTGAATTGAAATAGGGTGAAGATAACAAGCAGTTTGATTTTCAGGTACGTTAAAGGTGACAATTCCTTTTGGGTGAAGTTAGACAAGATGGCCTCTTAGGTCCTTACTGATTCTCAAATTCAATGACAGTCTGGATATTCTGGTTATAAGTCTTGGTTATATGACCTGTTAGTTTCTTAACTTGAAATATCATTCACTCTTAGACATAGATTCTCAGAACTTTTACCTTTGTTAAATAATGGAAATTATGGGGTTAGGCATGGCAGTCCATAGTTTTACTCTTGTGTTTAGATATGGTTTTAAGAAATAGTGGTATTGTAGCTGTATCTATATATATGTATCAAGTAGGATTTTTAAATGATTGTTCATAGATGATACCAAATTAATATCATAACTTCTCTTCTCATGATATACTAGTAAAAGTCTTGGTGTCAGGTGTCCTAGGATCAAAAGCATTGCATCATGCTATCTGTGGGACTTTGGGTAAGCCTTGTTAGCTCGGAAACCTCAGTTTCCTTCAGAGAATTAAGAAGCTGGAGTAGAATATCTCTACTATCTCTTCAACCTAAAACATTATCTCATCTCTTGCTTTACATAGACACACATTGCTTTATATCATTGTTGGGGAAATTATTTCTCAAATTAGAATCCCAAGGTCTTTTTGAAATGTTATTCTATTAAATGTTCAATTTTGGAAGGGCACATTTACAAAGAGGCTTCCAGTTTAATTCAAATAATTGAGTTTCAGCGTAGACTGCTACATTTGTTAGCAAGGAAAGGGAAATATTTGGAAGTAAAGTGTTGTTATGTAATGAATGTCAATATATATCAGAGATTTAAATAGGTGTTAAATATGTGCTTATATATTATGCTAATAGAAAAATCCAATATTCCAATACTGTGAAAATCATATATTAAATTTTGGCCTGAGGAAAATCTTTATAGTTCATTGTATTGAAAATTTTGACAGAACCTTAGCAATAGGAATGATACTGTATTACTAATGACAAAAGAGCCATACATATTATAATGACTGAAAAACATGTTAAGGTCAAAAAGGAGTATTCTCTGACAGTTGACAAAATGATATCTTTCTCTTTAAATACTCCAGTATTCAATTATCCATTTGCCTTAGGAAAGAATCATAAAGTTGATTACTTCAGTTCTTTCAGACTGGTAACAAAACTTGCTAAAGTTTATATAGCATAAATAGTCCTATGACCAGGATTTCAAATCTGGAATTTACCCTGTTGAATTTCTTCTTTGCATGGATTTTAAAATTACATGATATACCGTAAGAATGTGTGCCCCATTTTGCAAAAAAAGAAAAGGTGTAGTAGCAGAAAAAAGAAACAAGCTTATGAACATGACAGTGAAGAAGCTGATAATATTTACCACAAAAAAAGTCAATTCAACTTATGGTATCGTGTTCTTACTGATAGCTCCACTGGAACATTAGAAGCTTGATCAGAACTTGTGACAAGCAGATAACTTTGATTGCTTGAAAATTATACCAAGATCTGGTGATACCTACCAAGTGAGAAAGACTTCCATTGTGGACAATATGTCACACATAGGGATTTAGTTAATATATACCTCAGAAAAATCAAAAAACAAGAAGAAATGGCTAATATGTGCTAAATTATCCATACTGAACCATTGTACATACTGTCAGATGTAAATGTAATACAATATTGTTGTGCCACAAGAAATATTAAATGTAGGGATTCAGAAAAACTTGGGTAGATATTTATGCACTAATGGAGAGTGAAATGAGTAGAACCATAAAAAGTATTCTCAATAATTACTAAAATATTACTGAAAAGGACACGTCAACAAAAGGTGTTTTACATCCACTATGTGCCAGTCATTATGCTAAATACTGGGGACACAAAGAAACATAAACCATTCCTCGTTTATTTGTTGTGTTCATCCTTTGTTGCCAAAGAAGGCCATTTCATCAGAGAAATAATGACATGACTTAGACTTGACTTTGTTCTGAGTGAGGGAGGGCTGTGCAGGTCACCAGCCTCACTTCTCCAGCGCCATCTGAATCCAGTGACCAGATATTCATCAGGATGACTGGAGATGACCCAGGATGCACTGGGAGACTGGTACTCCCAGTTGCAGGTACTCACTTAGGGTGAGGTAATGCCCATTCACTGAATAGTCCTGTTTAAGAAGCAGCCAGGACAAGGCCCCTTAATGAGGTCAAGCAAAAGAAAGACATCAAGCTGGGAGGGAAACAGCAGCAGTTACCATTGATAATCTCTCTAAAGCAGGAGGGTCTGGAAGAACCCTTAGGCAGAGGCCCATCGGTGTCCTAGCTTCACAGAGTGCAGTAGGTTTAAGGTTTTGGGAAAGGAAAAGACAGGACAGGACAAGATGGGAAAAGACAAGGGAAGGGAAGGGAAGGGAAGGGAAGGGAAGGGAAGGGAAGGGAAGGGAAGGGAAGGGAAGGGAAGGGAAGGGAAGGGAAGGGAAGGAAGGGAAGGGAGAGGGGAGGGAAGGAAGGGAAGGGAGAGGGGAGGGAAGGGGAGGGGAGGGGAGGGGAGGGGAGGGAGGGGATGGGAGGGGAGAGGAGGGGAGGGGAGGGGAGGGGAGGGGAAGGAAGGGTGAAAGAATGAATGAATGTGCCAAATCATTAATATTAAGAGAAATGAAAATCAAAATATTTATATTATTTTACTGTTCCACCTCAGTGGTGGAAACTGGCAAAGATGACAAAATTCTCAATAGTGAATTTTGGAGGGGTGGAGGTTGTGGGAGTATAGACACACTAATATATTATTGATGCAGTAGTGAAATGGAATAACCTTATTGGAAAGAAATATTTAATTATGCAAATAAAGTGACTGCAATTCTTTGCCCTTTGTAACAGAGACTCCGTTCCTGTTTTATACCCAAAGGAAGGAATAAAAAAGAAAAAATTTTCCATATACAATAGAATACTCTGTACCTTCACTTTTTGTGGTAACAAAGAATTGAAAACAAAGTAGACGCCCATTGATTGGGGAATGACTAAATAAATTGTGGTACATGAATGCAATGGAGTGTTAGTGTGCTGTAAGAAATGATAAATGTGATGAATACAGAGACGCATGGCAAGATCTATATGAACTAACGTGCAGTGATTTAAGCAGAGCCAAAAACACCAGCAGCAATCTGCACAATAACTACAATGTAAAAAAGAAAGAACACCATAAAAAATCACTTAGGACTTGCTGAATTGGCCTGGGGTTATGTTGTTTGGTTCTCAATTCATGGGAAGTCCCTTAAGTCAGAAGTCCTTGCTAACATTAGAACACAACAGTCTTTGTAATCTATCACTGGCAAAGTCAGCAGCCCATATTTAGCATATAATAATAACTAACATTTATATAGCAAGTGCTATGTGCCAAGCACTACAAGCTCAGCATTTCACTGTTATGATTTCATTAGATAATCACAAGATGGGGAGGTAGATTCTAATGTTCTTCTCATTTTGTAGATGAGGAAACTGAGACAAGAAGAGGTTCAGTGACTTGCCCAGGGTAATATAGCCAGTGAGTGTTTAAGGCCAGCTTTTAACTCTTACTGACTTCCTGGGAGTATTCCCTCCTCTGTGCCATAGAATCACAGAATGAGAACAACTTTAGTAGTCAACTAATCCAACCTAAACCCTCCACACTCAAAGAATTCCCAATATAACATTGGGCTTTGTTACTTGAGGACATGTTATAAGAGACAGTCTGCTACATTTCAAGGAAAGCCATAAAAAGGGGGAAAAAAAATCACAATAACTTTGTTTTATACATAAAAAGGAATAGCAAGTTGTACACAACAGATCTGAATTTTCATGTGCAATCACCTTTTTTATTATACTGTTATGAAAATGCTAGTTTTATTTCATAAATTAAAAATAAAATAAAGGAAGGCCATGTACTCTTGTATACCTCTAATTGCTGTGGATTTTTTCCTGTTGATATCAGGTATAAATCCATCTTTTTGAGATTTCCACCCTTGATTGTTCTCGTTTCTTCAAACACATGAAGACAGATAGGTTCTCTAGCTTATCAATGTCCTTCTTAAACTGTGTTGCCCAGAAATAAAAATACACTATAAATAAGATATGACAGAGGTAGAGAACAGATGGAAAATCAGTCTCTTCCTTGTTTCTGAATTGGAATATTATCAGTGACTAATGGAAAATCTGCAGTTTTCCAATGCTTTTTCCAGAAAGAAAAAAGTACTACTAATCAAAATCTAGTATAGTAGCATGGAATCTTAGGAATTTACTGATACTGTGAAGATGTTTTATGTCTAAAATGAGTGGGCTCTTGACTTTATTATTTGAGTTCTTCTGTTCCTTGGAGTAGCTAGGTGGTAAAATGGATGAGGAACTGGGCCTGAAGTCAGTAAAACTCGTTTTCCTGAGTTCAAATCCAGTCTCAGACACATACTAGCTTTATGACCCTGAAGTCCTGTAATCTTGTTTGCCTCAGTTCCTTGTCTGTAAAATGAGCTGGAAAAAGAAATGGCAAATCATTCTATCATCTTTGCCAAGAAAACCCTAAATGGAGTCACAAATAGAATGAAAATGATTGACAACAACAGAAGTCATTATTTCTAATCTCATATTAACTGATCACATATTAACTGATTTTCAGATATAAAATATTATGAAAAGCCTCTTCTCCCTAGTATAAAAAAAAATGGGCCTTGTGTTTCTGTTTGGGGAAAATAACAATGAGTTATTTGCAAGAGTCATGTGAAAATGATAACCATAGTACCATTTGGTAAATTATTTTTACCAAATGTTTTATCATAGATGTACAATTAGCAATTAGGTGTCAAGTACAGTTTCTTTGTGTTTATGAAGACTGAGTTAAAAATTGTAGCATGCTTACCAGGAATCTCACAGGACTTGCTAAATGGCCATGGATTTTCATATTCTTTGGTTCTTAGTTCTTGGCAAGTCCCTGCAATCAGAAGCCATTGCTAGTGTTAGAACTCAACAGTCTCTTTAATCAGTCACTGACAAAGCCACCAGCAGTACAGAGAGCAGTTATATTTTCCTTGTAATCCACCACTGATTTTTGTTTTCTGCTTCATGAGAAATAGTGTGATACAGTGAAGATTCAATGCTTTCAAAATCAAATTTGACCGTGGTAGTTCAGATAGTTTTAGAAAAATAGAAATACCCCCTAGTTCAACAGAAACTAGTATTAATTATCCACATAGTTGATTGATAGAACAAGCTTTCTAGCCTTTCTATACATTATCAAAATTTACCAGAGACTCAGGTTTTAGGCATAAAAGATGTAGTAAGATGTAAATAGGTATAGATATGTGTGTATAAATATGTGTCTGTATAATATCTGCATATCATATACACAGGTAAAAAGAAATGAGATAAACTAAAGCCCTAAAGAATTCTAGTTCTTATTTAAACAACAATATCTTTCCAACTGATATTCACAATTTCTCATTAGATTAACAAGGTCAAGTGAAACAACAATAAAAAATTAGAAGAAAAAATACTGTTCTCTTTAACCATTTATGTAATTATTCATTTATTCAATAATCCCTTATTAAATTCCTATTATGCTCAGGGCATTTTTGTTAGACATTGTTGACAATGATACATACATAAACACTCACATGTAAATATACAAAAATTCAGGCTGTTGAAGAACTTACATTTTATTAAACACATTGATCCTCTAGATAAAAGGATAAATTGTTTACATGACCTCTCACAGTATCTTGCACATAGTTGAAGCTCAGAAAATTATTCCTTAATGAATGAATGAAGGAAATTCAAATGAATTTTAAAATAATAATTTATGCACATAGAAAAATTGCCAAAGTTAATTTATTCCACATAGTTCTACATTTTTGTAGTTAAATAATAAAAAATATAACAAAGATACTGATTTAATTCAAGCAAGGAACATTGGGATCAATATATGAGTTCTTATTTCCAAGTCATCATTGTCCATTTTTTCAAGATAATGGAACAAAATTGCTTAAGAAAGATACACTAATAGCTAAATGAAAAATAAAATTATGACTATGAGTTTTAATATGACATCACATGTACCTTAATACATATGATGTTTTTGCCAAATAAATAGATGCAGAAAGAAAAAAAATAACTGAAGGAAATCAGAAGACAACAAGATTATAAGCAAACATGAAAGCTCAACACAAGGAGAGATTGTATGTTATGTTAATTTACAATAAGCACAAAGACAATTTATGTCGCCACCCAGCACATTTGATGATGATTGCAAACAAGTAAGTTCAAGTGAACTAAAAATAAAACTTCTGGAGAAAGAGAGAAAGGGAGAGAATTAGAGCCAAACAAAGACAGAGAAAGCAACAGAGACAGACAGAGAGATCAGAATAAGATTAGACCTTTTTCATATAAAATCCACACAACTATGAAGCCTAGAGAGCAATAATTTCTAAATGTCACATATAGTCAGGAAACAGAAGAGAAAATAATATATATTAAACTGGCTTTTGCCTTGCTTCATCAAATTTTCTGTAAAGAACAAATTAAGATAAATATTATCTGTACCTTTTTGAATGGTTCCATTACAAATTATATTATTCTAGGACATTTGAAAGATGATTCCTTTCTGAATGATGATGATATACAAATCTAACCATAATTAAAGTAAAAATAACTACTTTGTTAACAAATATTTAAAATGCATACAATGTTATATGACTTTTTTCCCCTTTTTATCACATTGAGAAATACGTAGTATAATTTACTACTGTATTGTTTTATGGTTGTGAAAAAAGGGAAATTGGTTTCTAGTAAAATATTAAAACATTGTTGTTAGAACAAAGAACATTGTTAGTAAAACATTGGGTCAGGTAATTCCTTCCTAAATGGAAAACCTGCAACTAATTTTACACACACACACACACACACACACACACACACACACACACACACACACACACACAGATTGTATCTTGTCTTCTCAGAGTCGGGCAGGACAAATTTCCAGATAGATATCACCAGTTATGATCACAAACTAATGAACATACGCAGTAAAGAAAACTCATAAAGAAGGGATATTAAGATATATTTGGATTGCCATGCGTATTGATAGAGGGAGTACTTATATTGATCTCTCTAGTGCCAATGAGTGGAACGCACTCCATAGTCCTTTCTGCAATATGGAATCCCTCTCTTCCTTCAAAGCACAGGTCAAGTACTAACTTCTACATAAAGCCTTTTCTGAACCCCCAATTGTTGATATCCTTTTTTCCCCAACTCTCTTGTACTCTCTTCTACCTTCCATTTCTTTTTGGCTTATTTTGTGTGTATTTATTCTGTATATAATGATTTATATATGAAAATTTTGTCTCCTCCAATAAAATATAAGCTCTTGAGAGTAAAGATTGTTTCATTTTTATATTAAATTCCCATCCAAAACTAAGGACATTGCCTATCACATAACAGACACTTAATAAATGTTTTCTGATGGATGTATAAATGAAATCCTAGATCCATGATATATTGAAGTCAATATATATGAGGTTCTCTTTGAGACTGTCAAACTGTGTCTATGGGAATCTTTTCATATTGTTTGTGGATGCTGAGAACCTCCTATATTCTTTTTGAGCAAATGTTTGATTGAACCTTAGAATTTTTATTATTACTAGTATTAATTTTTCACTGAAAATAAAAATTATTTGATGGTGCCTTCTAGAGAATATATACATTCAACATACAATAAAATTTAAAAATATTAAGAATCACAGGCTCCCCCACCCCCAGTTTAGTATTCTTATGTATTGGAAGTTAATTATGATTTTCTTTATATAACTTGAGTAAGAATTCATGTTTAGAATTTCAAAGGAGAAAATTGTAAGCTCTTCTATCGATGGGCTTTTGATCTCTCCCTTGATAAAACAACCTGAGACCAAACCCTGACAATGCAACTTAAAAACAACTCCAGTGTTACTGCTTTAAATAATATTTGGGTACTATCCTTTACACCTATGTAGTTTTAATTGCTTTTCAATTTCCTTTGTGTTCACACTTAAAACCCAACATGGGAAAGTTCCCCCTGTTACCTAATTAAAATGTCATAAATACGCACTTGGGTCCATGTGGTCACAACCTATCTAAAATTTCATATGAGATTCTTTGCCTTTCTCTTAACACACTTCAAGTATATAGAGTATGGTTTTCATTCCTTTAAACCAATTACAATGTCCAATTACATAAAGCATTCTAGATCAGGAATCAGAAAGAAGCAGATAAAATCTTGCCTCCCTATTAATTACCACCCTGAAATCCTTAAAAAGTGAGGGTACTGAAAAACCATATTTAGAACTACTTCACCATCATGTTAAAATGAATGTAGACTTGGAGATTTCCCACACCCCATCCTTCCACTCTCCCACACTGTTTTCAGTCTACCCTGAGATCTTCATTAAATACACTTGAATAAATTTAATTGGAAACAGGTCTTATAAGTGTTTTATTCTTTTCTCTTCCTTAGTATGGACATCAACTTAGCATTTAATCATTCATTTAGATAATCTTCTGCTCCCAAATATAGGAGAAAGTGGGTAGGAAAAACTGATCAAGCCTCTTTTTCATTTTAAAACATGAAGAACTTACAGAAATAACCACTGTTCAAATTAATGACTACAATTAAGATGAAGACATTCCTTATCCTTGAAGTTCCATAAACAAATGATAATGAGGATGACATAACTATAACCAAATATCCCAAAAGGTAATTTAAAATGAAGATCCCCCATATAAAAATCTTTCTAACAAAAATTTATTATGAATTTTAAAATTAATACCAAATTGTAAGGGATTTTATGAAAGTTCTGAGCTGACATGGATATAAACTTTGGAAAGTTCTTTGTGGTACATTGACTCAACAGTTAGAAAATCTCAATTGAAATTCCACCTATTGATGGGGTTCAGACTCTGGGAACTTCCTTGAGCTCCCCTGGAATCTCCTCACTTAAACTGACCCTTCATACTCAAATTGAACTCTCCCTGTATCTCCCCACTTAATCTAGCCATTCTTACTCAAATCTAACCTTCCTTTTTGTTCCGGCAGTCTCAGGAAGCCCATGGGCTTTTCATTATCATTTCAGGTCTCCTGCATTCCCCACCCTTGATCCCATCAAAACCCCTGTCCCAGGCTGCCCACCACTCCCATCAAGATATGTATCCATTCTCATACTTCCCCTATCAAGATCTCTGGATTGCCCCACCTGCTTCCCACCCAAACCCCCATTGTCTGATATCTCCTGCTAGCCTCCAGCTATTTCCAGCCTTTGACCCTCCTTAGATTCCCTCCTTGGACTGCTCCTCAAGACCCTCCATGAACCCCTCCTCCAATCACCCTGGAATACCAGACCAAAGCCCCCACATTCCTCCTATACTCTTTTCTGTATTTAAGTTCCATCTTGCCTCCATGAAGGCGCTCAGATTCAATCTAGCTCAGACTCTGTCTAGTTGGGATTGTATCGGGCCCACTTGTGAATACAAGTGTTACTAATGCTTAGGCTCTGTAAGAGGCAACCCAATTAGGTGAATCCTTAATAAACTTTGTTTTCTTTGACTTTAAAAAGGCTTGAGTTTAATTCATTCAAGCACGACCTGGACTGTCCATATTTTGGGGTTCACCCATCACCTTTATACCTCATCTCTATGACACTTACTACTGATGTGACCATGGGTAAGTCCCTTAAACTTCCTAAGCCTCAGTTTCATCTGTTAAATAATGGGCTTGAACTAAATGTATTCTGAAGTCTTTTCAATTCTACATCTATAATGTTCTGGGCTTAAGATCTTTAATTTAGGAACTGAGTCCTAAATATTAGAATCTTTATTTCCAATTATATTTCCAAAGATGATTAAAGAAAACAGGATTCTTGGTATCTAACAAAAATCAGTTCAACCTCACAGTTTCTGGGTGGAATTTGGAAGAGTCTTATTTTTGATAAGAAAACAACATTTCAAGTGAGAGAAAAAATACACAGATTCTATTAGTTGAATGAGGAATCTGGAGATAATACATAAACAGCATATTGATAGCATACAAAGGTGCAAAGAATACAGTGATGTAAAACAGCATGTTAAAAATGGAAAAAAGTTCAATTTCTGTGACTAACAGCCACACATGTCTGGTGTCACAGACCATCCTATACTTTTGACCTTATTGATCATTCTCTTTAACTGGATAGTCTTTCCCAAATTGACCTCAGAGATACTATCTCTGTTCTTTTCCAGCTGCTTGCCCCCATACTTTAATTGACCCCATAAAGTACGTGATCCACAAAGTTTTATAATGCATCTTGTGGCACAGGGAACAGAGGACTAGATCTGAAGTCAGGAAGACAGAGATCAATTCTGGCTTCAAATATTTGCCAACTACGTCATACTGGGCAAGTCATATAACCTCTTTGCCTCAGTTTCCTAAACTGTAAAATGGGGATGGTTGTGAGGATTAAATGAGGCATTTGTAAAAAACATAAAAAATAAATTTAAAAAAACCTTAGCTCAGTATCTAGCACATATTTCAGTCTGAAACATATAAATGACTGCATTCAGTTTTAGAATAAAGGAGATGCACATAAAACTATGATAGGCTGCTAATTTTTGTTGAAATTTATGTATTTGGAATTCCACATGTATTGAAGATATAATGGATCAAAGACAAACAGTTTGACAAATTTTTAATATATATCTATTATACTGAATATATTATATATTATGTATCTCTATAGGATTCCTTGCCATCGAGGAGAGATTTGGAATATTATGGAAAGAATGTTGGATCAGATGTCAAAAGATCTATTTAAATCCTCATTCTGCTTTTTGCTGGCTGAACTTCTGAAAGCTAAGTGAAGCTCTCTAGACCTTAGTTTCTTCAACTGTCAAATAAGGGGAAACAGCAAATATATAGTTTGAAAAGTGCCTTCCATTCAGGAGCATGCTAGTAAATGTTTAACAAATGGGCTTCCAAAACTGGATCACAAAAAGTTTCATTTTAATCTACATTATTAAAATCTTCTCCGTCACTTTCTTTAGTTTAGACCATCAAGAACACAATAAATGATAAGCTCCAATTTGTACCATTTGCCAGCTCCCGATGTGCAAATGGTCACACTAAAACTTTAGCAATTTGATCCCCAGCAACTCCAAGTTGACTCCAGCACAGGCATGCTTCTATTTCTAAAGCTGTGATTCTCTGGCTTAAACTTGAGACTTAATATAATATTTTAGAGCATTGATATCTGGGTTAAGGTAAAATTTGGAAAGAAAACTTAGGAGTTTGGGGAAAAAGGTGACTTCTGATAGGAAATAGATGGATATTCTGTCATTTGATTTTATTGTTTGAGGTTCTATGGTTCTAAAAAATTACTGAGGTGAAATATGTGATAAACTTATTAAGGTAATGGAAGTGGTTATATCTAAAGATATCACAGAAGACAGACTCTTCATGCTCCCTTCTCTCCCTTACAAATTTTGTTCTCAAACTAATTTTCATTATGTGTTATTTTTTATAAAGAGTTGACTCAAATGCCTGAAATAACATAAACTATACCTGTTGGTTGTATATACTGCTGGAGAATTTTATGGAATCTTATTAAACTTTTTAATTAAAAAGCAAATGTTTAAAGCAGAAACAGAAGTGGTTGGAGTTTAAGGAAATCAAATCTTGGCCAGCAGGCAAGAGTAGTTAGAAGACTGATAGCATCTCCTTTGTCTTTAATGCTCCCATATGTTTACCAACTAGAATTTTTCTTATTATTCCCTTGAGCCCAATTTAAACTTTTCATTGTTATTTAAGAATCCTCAGTTGGTAACAATAAAAAACAAATCTTCAACTTTTAAAATAAAATAAAAATTCAAAGCCTCCAAGGTTAACTGGCAACTTCTGGTAAAATCAGAAAGGTTGCAAAAGAAACCTATAAAATTAAGCAGCAATTGTTTGAAAAGTAAAAATAAGTATTTGAAGTTTCTGTCTCTGTAGAAAGATCATAGATGTAGAGGTGTAAGGCATTAAAGAAATCACTGAGTTCAATACCCTCATTTTAAATTTGAAGAAATTGAGTCACAGAAGATTATGTCTGAAGCAAGATTTTAAACTTGGTCTGTCCTCACTTGTTTTTTATTTTTTTTCATTATTCAAAATGGATAGAGTTTCTCCTACTTGGTATCTATTTGAAGGTTTTTCTGGTGTATACTCTTTTAATAGTTGTATAGCAAAATATTACTCCTAGGTCTAAATCCCAAAAACATCCAAAAAAGAGGGGGAAAGGATCCACATGTATAAAAATAATTAGAGTAGATCTTTTTGTGGTGGTTTAAAATTGAAAATTGAAGAGATGTCCATCAGTTTAAGAATGGCTAAACAAGCTTTGCTATGATTGTAGTGGAATATTATTATGGTATAAGAAATGACAAGCAGGATTTCAGAAAAAAACTAAAAAGACTTACATGAACTGATGCAGAGTGAAGAGAGCAGAGCCAGGACAATGTTGTACACCGTAAACAACAATGTCTTTTGGTGAAGAACTTAGCTATTCTCAGCATAAAATGATCCAAGAGAATCCCAAAGGACTAATGGTAATGCATACAACCTGCCTCCAGGGAAAGAACTGATATTGTCTGAATACAGATTGAAGGATTCTATTTTTCACTTTCTTTCATTCTTATTTTTTTAATTCAGATCTAATTGTGCCAAATGACTAAAATAGAAATGTTTTACATGATTGCATATATATATATTTACATAACCTTTATTTGATTGTTTACTGCCTCAGGGAGGGAGAGGGAAGGAGAAATAGAATATGTAACTTGAAACTTTAAAAACAAAGAAATATGAAAATTGTTTTAACATGTAGTTAGGGAAAAATGAAGTATTACACATTTAAAAAAAAAAAAAACAGATCTGCTAATTGAGGCCAAGCATTGTAAGAAAGCTCCATTAGTGTGAGAAGAAAATCTGAATCAAGGAATAGTCATGGGGTCCTGACATGAAGCAGAAGACCCCCAGTCAGGGAAGGGGTCAATATTAGGGAGGCTCAGTGCTACATCATGGACCCCAACATACACAGGAGAACCTGCTGTATGGGTTCTTAGATCTGCTTTTCTGAAAGGAAGGCAGTTTTTTAGGGGTGAACAATCTACTTTAATTGAGTACATATATCATTCACTTAGTTCAGGGGAAAAAGTCAGCACCTTGAACTTCAGAGAAAATACAGAGAAACAATGATCAACCAACAGAAAGGGTTTCCAACTGTCTGACCATAAGCAATATATACATCACAGATCAACAGACAGATCTCACTCTCTGACCATTACATACATGCATAGTTACCACAGATAGAAACATCAACATCTGGGTTTTCAAAGCCAAGCTCTTTAGAAGCTACCCAGTCTTGTCTGGCCAAATAAACACTTCCAATGAGAAAGCCCAAAAACAAAACCTCATCTCAGAGTAGAGATACACTTTTCAGAGCCAGAGGGCATCACAACCCTTGTAACCTAGTGCCTCATTAAAAATTAACAAAAGGGGTGGATCTTGTGACAAAACAAATCTCCCCTAATCAAACTTCCCTTAATGGGCAGGACCATTAATGGGTGGGGAAGATCTTTAACTCTCATTAACATAATTAGCATTACTCAGCATCAATTAAAAGAGGATTATTTCAGTAGGTCGGAAAAACACAGTGCCAAGGTAAACTCAAAGATCCAAGCATCCAAGCAGTGACTTGGAGGCCACAGCAGGCAGGGCGAACTCAGGGAGAAGAACAATAAAAAAGAACAAGAAATAGAGGAAGAAAAAGAACAATAACCAAAAAAGAACAAGAAGGATGATGCTGCCAACAGTGAAGACGATAACAACAGAAAGTCAACCAACAAGAGGAATTAGCTTTTATGTGGAACTTGGAAGCTTCTAAATTTACACACGCGCACACACACACACACACACATTATCTCATTCTATACAACAACCTTAAAAGATAGGTGCAAATTTCATCCGAATATATAACATGAGGATTGTAGCAGCAAACACGCTGACACATCCAGGAAGGCCTGCTAGCATAAGTTCCTAGATCTTCTTTTCTAAAAGGAAAGTAACTTTAAAAGGGGAGATCAGCAGTGTACTTCAATTATATTCACCAACACAGAAAATACAAGCAAGGAAACAAAGACCAAGAGATAGTGCTTCTAACTGTCTAACCATAAGCAATATATGCATCAGAGGTCAACTGACAGATCCAACTGTCTGACCATTATATACATGCATAGTTATCAGAGAGGGAAGCACCCACATCTGGATTTTCAAAACAGGGGTTAGGAGGCTCCTTAATGCTATCCAAAGTTTCATCGGACACATGGAGTTTCTTCTAAAGAGTTAGCCCCCAAAGCAAAACCTCACCTCAGAATATATACATATCCACTATGTGGAGGCAGCAGACACAACCCTCAAGACCCAGTACCTCATTAATTTACAAAAGGTGTGGGCCTTCCTAAGAAACAAATCTCACCTATTCAAGCTTCTCTTAAAGGGATTCATCTAAGGTCTATTAATAGGTGAGGGAAGAATTTTAACTTGTTTTACAAGAAATCAAGATTGAGAGGAGTAAAATGATTAACTTAGGATCACAGTTACCAAGTGTTTGAGATAGTAATTGAACTTAACTTTTCCTGACTCTGAGTCCAGTACTCTATAGTAGATTTTAGAATGTAAAGGTTCTAATCATTGCAAGTAGTGAAGAGATCATGGCAGAGTCTTATTCCTAGAGAAACTGAAATATTAATAGTCAATAAATTTAAAAATCTAGACCTCTGGAGAACATTGCCAGGAAGAAGTAAGGCTCTCAATCCTGAACTACTGTGATAGGAACATCATCTTCTCACCCCCTCCCCCCAATTCTTTCAATCTCTTACTATAAGAACTGCAACCAAGTCAATTCTGCAATTCCTTTCAGAAAAGTTATGTTACAAAACCACAATACTTGGCTGCTTTCCTATATGTGTTCTCTCTCTTTATTAGAATGTAAGTTGTTTTTGAGAACAAGAACATTAACATATAGTAAACAATCAATAAATGTTTTTTCATTCATCCATCCATTCATTCACTCTGTTTTAACAACCACTACATATTATGTAATGTGCTAGGAACTAGGGATACAAAATAACAGTGAAATAGTTCCTGCATTTTAGAATTGTATAACAGCATCCATATATACAACCATATATATATATACATACATACATATGATTAATAATGATGATAATTAAAATGATATGAGAGTCAAGATATCAGAGCAGTAAGAAACATCTCAATGAGTTACCTTCCACAAATTCCTCCAAATAGGTCTAGAAAATTCACCTAACAAATGCTGAGGGAAAAATTCAGAAAAAAATAACAGTTTTTCAGTTTTTCAGTCCAGTTTGGCATAAGGAAGGAGAGAGGGAGGTCTGTGAACACTTGTAATGGGTTAGTACCAAGAGTATATGATGAACAGAGTGCTCAAATGCCAAGGAACAGGCTACACACCAGGGCAAGAAGATGTCTTAAAATGATACTAGTGTACCACCAGACCCAAAGGGACAGGTGAACACTGACAACTTTTTTGCCTATTGCTCAGTTCCAGTTCAAAGATCCTGGGCAGTCTAAGAAAGGGGCATGCTCAGGGAAGGAGCATTTCCAGTTAAGGAGACCCTGTAGTGTGTATGGAGCAGGAAGGGAGTTCAGAAACTAGCAGAAACTGTTGTGGGGCTGAGACCAAGGCATAGAGCAGTGTCATACTTCCAACCTACAGAGAAGTGACCAAGGCAGGATATTTCAAACCAACTAGAAGTTTATGATTCTGCCAATCTGAAATAACAGAGCTTCTCATCTAGAAGATAGAAGTGAAGTCCAGTAGCAATCTATTCTTGCATAGACCCAAATTCAGATCAGGAACTTGCAGAGTCCAAAGAGGGAAAGAATCAAACTTTGCCCTGTATTAGACCACTTCTGCAGCACTAAAAACTTGGAGGACCCCAGTCTTTCCATATCTTAGAATAACACAACCAATACTCCAAGAAAGCAGCAGCAAGAGAATCCCAGACTTTCTTTCCAGACTTCTGGCAGAGCTCAATATTGACATCAAATCCAACCATCTACCAGAAAATAGGCTGGTAGAAAGGGCAAAAAGAGAAAAACTACAGCATAATAATCAAAGTCATCCTGACACTGAAGTCAGCTTTCCAAACACTATGCCACACTGCTCCTAGCAAAAGATGAATAGGTATTTAAAGATATATTAATAAAATATGGCTTGTTTTCTATTCCTCTATATTAAGGATCGCTCTAATAACAGAGCTGCAAATGAGTTTTAAGCATCCGTTGATAAGGTAGTCAATCTTTATCAACTGTGCTATAAACTTCAAAACACATTGTAGTTAAATATAGCAATTCTCTTAACAAGAATCAAATACTGCTAGTAAAAATGAGAAATACCTGCAATACAGGACATGAATTTTTTCATCAATAAAATGCTGAAATTGGCACATTTATTCACTAAGCTAATCGTTGTTTGGTCGTTTTCAATTTTGTCCAACTTTTCGTGGCCCCATATGGGGTTTTCTTGGCAAAGACACTGGAGTGGTTTGTCATTTCTTTCTCTAATTTATTTGCCAAATGAGAAAACTGAGGCAGATAGTGTTAAATAACTTGCCCAGAGTCACAAGCTAGTAGAGGGTCTGAGCCTAGATTTGAGCCCAGGAAGATGTCTTCCCAACTCCAGGCCCAGCACTTTATCCACTGCACCACCTAGCTGTCTTAAGTTAATTGATACCTAAAAATATATAAACCTATAATATGTATGGGGATAGAAAATGTTTCCATGCATATTATCTCTATATTTTTATCTCTCACACACATACACGCATATATATGAAATACATATTTTTGTATTTGTATAAAATTATGTATATTATATATGAACTTATTTGATATGCTATGGACACAAATGGATGATTCTATCTATACATACTTCATCTGCCTCTTTATGTAGAGGTATATGCATGATATATAATAAAGAAGTAGATGTAGATAGATATATTAGCATATTGGTATAGAAATAGACAGATATGTTAGCATCTATTTGTATCCATACCTTCATTATATCATTCATATATACTTATATTGATATAGAGGTAGCTATAGATATGTGGAAAAGTGATAATACCTATGTTTTCATTTGTATATGGAATTACCAGATAAACTTCCAGTTTCAATTCAGGTCAGCACATTCTGTGCAGTATATATAGATTAGAGAGTTGTTTAGTCAGGATGAATCACAACTGAGATGTGAATGTAGGATTTTCTGACTCTGTGTCTCTGAGGTCAGTTTTCTATCCACTAAGCCACACTCATTTGAGATGTGAAGATTTCTAAAGATTTATAGATATAATAATTTGTTTTCTAATTCCTTATATTGATAATCCTGGTAACAGAATTGTGAGTAAATTTTAGCCATTAGCAATCCAGGAGCCTAGCCAAGGAGAAGCAGCTACATGTCCTTCATTACCTCATTGCATGACTGACCTTCCTTCATTTCATAAGAGGCATGACTATGGAGATTTCTTTTTCACCAGTTCTTATATTCACCATCATGGCTCATGAGCTTCCAGACTCTTAGTCTCCACAAGGGCCATCTGATGCCCAAGACTGTCTAGGCTGAGCAAAGGTTGCATCTATATAAAACTCGAAAATGTTGGCCAACATATAAAGTGGAAGATGGGGTTTTCTAGTTATGATTCTGCCAATTTGAAGTAACAGAGCTTCTCATCTAGAAGATAGGAGTGAAGTCCAGTAGCAGTCTATTCTTGCATAGACCCAGATTCAGATCAGGAACTTGCAGAGCCCAGACCAAGAGGGAAGGAATCAAACTTTATGTTGAAATATTCTGTATACATTCATCAAAATGACTTTTTTTCTTCTAGTCTTCTCTCCAGTCTTTGCTACGATAGATTGCTACAAATCAGGGGATACCACAATCTCATAATAAACACAACTGCAAGTATCTAGTATGAATAAAAATTTCATTATTCCAAATCAGAATCTATAAGTTTATTCCATAGGCTATTCCCAGGTAAATGCAAAAAATAAAAATGACTCCACAAATGTGTCATGATACTATTGCCTGCATGTTCAAAGACTTTACCTGTTATTACAAATGAAACCTTTCTTTATTGTTCTCATCAAGCAAAAGCTGAACTTTCTAATTTTCATTTTATCTGGTCAGCAAAAAACCAGGTGATCAAGCACAGTACAGCATCATGTCTTCTCTTTTCAGTATTGAACGTTCCTTAGCTTCTACTTGTAACTTCCACATTCCCCTCAGCCCCTCCTGCTATAGATGCTTTTGGTTTTTTCCATTTTTTAACATTTTATTTAAAGTTTTGAGCTCCAAATTCTGCTCCTTCCTTCCTCCCTCCCCTATTTCATCCCTAAGATGGTAAGCAATCAGATATAGGTTAAACATGTGCAATTATTTAAAACATTTCCATACTGGTCATCTCATACAAGAAGACTCAAATAAAAGAAAATATGGAAGTGGAAAATAGTATTCTTCAGTGTGGATTCAAACAATATCAGTTATTTCTCTGAAGGGAGACACTATACTTTACCATTAGGCCTCGGGGATTGTTTTGGATCATTTTATTGCTGAGAATAGCTAAGTTGTTCACTGTTCTTCGGTGAACAGCATTGCTGTTTCTGTGTACAACATTTGACTGATTTTGCTCACTTCACTATATATCAGTTCATGGTAGCCTTTCCAAGTTTTTCTGAAATCATACTGTCATTACTCATAGCACAATAATGTTTAATTACAATTATATACCACAGCTTAGTTCATTACTCCTCAATAGATGGGCATCCCTTCAATTTCAATTTTTACTTACCACAAAAGAGCTACCATAATTTTTTTTTGTATAAATAGGTCCTTTATTTTTTTAAAAAATATTTTTTGATAAAGACCCAGCAGTGGTATTGTTGGGTCAAAGGGCACCATAGTTTTATAACCATTTGATCATATTTCCAAATTGCTCTCCAGAATGATTGGATCAGTTCACAACTCCACCACGAGTGAATTACTGTCCCAGTTTTCCCATATCCCTTCCAACATCCAACTTTTTTCTGCTTTTTTCATAACACACAATTAAAGATGCCTTTAAAGTTGCATGAATGCTGCATTCATTCCCCAGGGCATTTCTATGATGAACAAACCAGCAAGGGGATAATATAACACAATGAGAGACATGATATAACAGTTGGGTCACTAGAACCGTAGAAAGATACACTTTAAATCCCATCACCAACACATAACTATGTGTGACTGCATATAAATTGCATATGTTTTTGAACCTCAGTTTCCCCCATGATAGAATAAGACTAATGGGGGGCAGAGCCAAGATGGTGGAGAAGGATAGATCTGCTCTTAGCTCTCCCCCCAAAGACCATAAAATACGTATAAAAATGACTCTAAACAAATTCTAGAGCAGCAGAAGCCACAAAATGACAGAGAGAAAGAGATTTCTAGCCCAAGACAGTCTGGAAGGCCAACAGGAAAGGTCTATAACACCACCTCACAGTGGAGTGCAGCACAGCCTTAGCCTCAAAGCACAGCAGGGACAGGACTGGAGCAGGCAAAATCTCATGTAGCAGCTGTGGTTCTGAGATTTCTCACTTCACAAACACCAAAGACAACTTCAAAGGTCAGTGAGAAAGCTCTTTCACCTGGGTGAGAAGGGAGCAGGGTCTGGCCCTTCTCCAGGCCTCAGGGCTGTGGAAGTCACTGTGGTACAGCCTCCATTTTTGGAGCCCTCAGCATAAAGACCTGGAGGGAATGGAGTTGCTGATCTGGGTCTCAGTTGTAAGTGGCAGTCCTGGGATAAGGAGGAGCCCTGGTGTGGTGGAGCTAGAGGAAGTTATGGAGAGGGAATCCTACTCACAGATCCTGGGCAGAAAAAAATTGTGGTTGCTCCCAGATCAAAGCACAGGCCAGGAGAGGAGTAAATTCTTCTCCCTTGATTGTGCCACCTTGGAAGAACTGAGAACTTACAGTCCCCTAAAATATATCCTACACTTGACAAAGGACTCAAAAAGTCAAGTGACTAGCTGGGAAAATGCCCAAAAAAGGGAAAAAAATAAGATTACAGAAGGTTACTTTCTTGATGAACAGGTATTTTCCTCCATCCTTTCAGATGAGGAAGAGCAAAACATACCATTAGAGGAAGACTTCAAAGTCAAGGCTTCTTTATTCAAAACCCCCCAAAAATTTGCAGTGGTCTCAGGCCATAGGAAAAGATTTTGAAAATCAAGTAAGAGAGGTGGAGAAAAAATTGGGAAGAGAAATGAGAGCAATGCAAGAAAATCATAAAAAGTGAGTCAACACCTTGCTAAAGGAGACCCAAACAAATGCTAAAGAAAATTACACCTTGAAAAATAGACCAACTCAAATGGTAAAAGAGGTCCAAAAAGCCATTGACAAGAAAAATGTTTTAAAAAATGGAGTTAGCCAAATGGAAAAGGAGGTCAAAAGTTCACTGAAGAAAATAGTTCTTTCAAAATTAGAATGGAGCAGATGGAACGTAATGACTTATGAGAAATGAAGAAATTACAAAACAAAATCAAAAGTTTGAAAAAAGAGAAGATAATGTGAAATATCTCATTGGAAAAACAACTGACCTGGAAAACAGATCCAGGAGAGACAATTAAAATTATGGGGTTACCTGAAATCCATGATCAATAAAAGAGGTCAGACATCATCTTTCATGAAATTATTAAATAAAACTGCCCTAATATTCTAGAACCAGAGAGTAAGATACATATTGAAAGACTCCACAGATCACATCCTGAAAGAAATCTGAAAAGAAAAACTCCTAGGAATATTGTATCCAGATTCCAGAGTTCCCAGGTCAAGCAGAAAATATTGTAAGCTGCTAGAAAGAAACAATTCATATATTGTGGAAGTACAATCAGGATAACACAAGATCTAGCAGCTTCTATATTAAAGGATCAAAGGGCTTGGAATATGATATTCCTGAAGTCAAAAGAAGTAGGATTAAAACCAAGAATCACCTACCCAGCAAAACTGAGTATGATACTTCAGGGGGGGAAATGGTCATTCAATGAAATAGAGGATTTTGGGGAATTTTTAATGAAAAGACCAGAACTGAATAGAAAATTTGGCTTTCAAACACAAGAATCAAGAGAAGCATGAAAAGGTAAACAGAAAAGATAAATCAAAAGGGACTTACTAAAGTTGAACTGTTTACATTCCTACATGGAAAGATAATATTTGTAACTGGAGATTTTTCTCAGTATTTGGGTAATTAGAGGGATTATATCCATATAGACATAGGGCACAGGGTGAGTTGACTAGGAAGGGATGATATGTTAAAAAAAAAATTAAGGGGTGAGAGAGAAATATATTGGGAGAAAAAAGGGAGAAATGGAATTGAGCAAATTATCTCTCATAAAAGAGGCAAGAAAAAACATTTTCAATGGAGGGGAAGAGGGAGGAGGTAAGAGGGGAAAAAGTGAAGCTTAGTCTTATCACATTTGCCTTAAGGAGGGAAAAACATGAACACTCAATTTGATATGAAAACCTATCTTACACTACAGGAAAAGAGGGGAGGAAGAGATAAGTGAGGAGGTAGGAGGGGATGATAGAAGGGAAGAGGGAGCAATTAGAAGTAAACATGTTTGAGGAGGGACAAGGTAAAAGGAGAGAATAGAAAAAATAGGGGGCAGGGATAGGATGGAGGGAAATATAATTAGCCTTTCATAACATGACTTTTATGGAAGTCTTTTGCATAACTACACATGTTTAACCTATGTTGAATTGTTGCCTTCTCAGTGGGGATGTGTGGAGAGGGAGGAAGGGTGAGAAGTTGGAACTCGAAGTTTTAGGAACAAATGTTGAGAATTGTTTTTGCACGTAACTGAGAAATAAGAAATACAGGTAATGTAGCATAGAAATCGATCTTGCCCTACAAGAAAAGAGAGAAGAGGGCTGTGATAAGTGAGAGGGATTCTTGGAGGAAAGGGTAATCAGAATGTACGGTGTCTTGGGGTGAGGGGAGGAGAGAGATGGGAAGAATATTTGGAACTCAAAATCTTGTGGAAACGAATGTTAAAAGTAAAATAAATATTTTTTAAAAAAATGAAAAAATGTGGGAAATGGAAAGAAAAAAATAAAATAAGATTAATAATATTATCTACCTTACAGGATCATTGTGAGGCTCAAATGACATGGTACATACAAATTATTAATTTTGTAATAAAAATTTATTTATTTAACTTGTTACATTCATTTTCACAAAATTTTGGGTTCCAAATTTTCTCCCCTTTTATCCCCTCCCTTCACCCCAATACACTGAGCAATCTAATTTTCCCTATCACCAATCTGCCCTCTCTTCTATCATCCCTCCCTTCTCTTGTCCCCATCTTCTCTTTTGTACTGTAGGGCCAGATGACTTTCTATTCCCCATTAACTGTATTTCTTATTTCCTAGTAGCAGCAACAATACTAAACAGTTGTTCCTAAAACTTTGAGTTCCAAATTCTCCCCATCCCTCCCTCCCCACCCATTCCCTTTGGGAAGGCAGGCAATTCAATATAGGCCATATCTGTGTAGTTTTGCAAATGACTTCAATAATGTTGTGTTGTGTAAGACTAACTATATTTTCCTCCATCCTATCCTGCCCCCAATTGTTTCTATTCTGTCTTTTGATCCTGTCCCTCCCTGAGTGTTGACTTCAAATTGCTCCCTTCTCCCATTGTCCTCCCTTCCATCATCCCCCCCCCTTGCTTATCTCCTTCTCCCCCACTTTCCTGTATTGTAAAATAAGTTTTCATACCAAAATGAGTGTGCATTTTATTCCTTCCTTTAGTCGAATGTAATGAGGGTAAACTTCATGTTTTTTTCTCAGCTCTCCTCTTTTTCCCTCCACTAAAAAGTCTCCTGCTTGTCTCTTGAATGAGATATAATTTACCCCATTCCATTTCACCCGCTCTCCTCCCACTACATTTCTCTCTCACCATTTACCTTAATTTCTTTTAAGATATGGTCCCATCCTATTCAATTCACTCTGTGCTCTCTGTCTCTGTATGTGCATGCATGTGTGTATGTGTGTGTGCGTGCACACGTGTATGTGTGTGTGTATGTGTGTGTGTGTGTGTGTGTGTGTGTGTGTGTGTGTGTGTGTGTGGTCCCACCAACTACCCAGATACTGAAAAGTTTTAAGAGTTACAAATATTGTCTTTCTATGTAGGAATGTAGACAGTTCACTTTTGGTAAGTCCTTTATGACTTCTCTTTGCTGTTTACTTTTTCATGCTTCTTCTCATTCTTCTGTTTGAAAGTCAAATTTTCTTTTCAGCTCTGGTCTTTTCATCAAGAGTGCTTGAAAGTCCTCTGTTTCACTGAAAGACCATATTTTCCTCTGAAGTATTATACTCAGTTTTGCTGGGTAGGTGATACTTGGTTGAGTCCTAGTTCCTTTGACTTCTGAAATATCCTATTCCACGCTCTTCAATTCCTTAATGGAGAAGCTGCTAGATCTTGAGTTATCCTGATTGTATTTCCACAATACTGGAATTGTTTCTTTCTAGCTGCTTGCAAGATTTTCTCCTTGACCTGGGAATTCTGGAATTTGGCCAAAATGTTCCTAGGAGTTTCTCTTTTTGGATCTCTTTCAGGTGGTGATCAGTGGATTCTTTCAATACTTATTTTGCCCTCTGGTTCTAGAATATCAGGACAGTTATCCTCGATAATGTCATGGAAGATGATGTCTAGGCTCTTTTTTTGATCATGGTTTTCAGGTAGTCCCATAATTTTTAAATTGTCTCTCCTGGATCTATTTTCCAGGTCAGTTGTTTTTCCCATGAGATATTTCACATTCTCTTCCATTTTTTCATTCTTTTGGTTTTGTTTGGTGATTTCTTGGTTTCTCAGAAAGTCATTAGCCTCCATCTGTTCCATTCTAATTTTGAGAGAACTATTATCTTCAGTGAGCTTTTGAACTTCTTTTTTCCATTTAGCTAATTCTGCTTTTGAAAGCATTCTTTTCTTCATTGGCTTTTTGAACCTCTTTTGCCAATTGAGTGAGCCTATTTTTCAAGGTGTTATTTTCTTCAGTATTTTTTGGGTCTCCTTTACCAAGGTATTGACCCATTTTTCATGCTTTTCTTGCATCTCTCTCATTTCTCTTCCCAGTTTTTCCTCCACCTGTCTAACTTGATTTTCAAAATCCTTTTTGAGCTCTTCCATGGCCTGAGCCCACTGGACATCCACCTGGGATGTCTGGGATGCAGAGGCCCCGACCTCCACGTCTTTCCCTGATGGTAAGAATAGTTCCTCGTCATCAGAATTGAAAGGCTGGAACATCTGTACCCCATCAAAGTAACTTTCTATAGTCTTATTTTTCTTCCCTTTTCTGGGCATTTTCCCAGCCAGTTACTTGACTTCTGAGATTCCTGTCCACCCCCGCCTAGATCTGCCCAGCTAGTGCTTGGGTTCTAAGCTTCAAATGGGCTTTTTGGGGCAGGCGTGGCTGCTATTCAATGTGAACTTAAGTTCTGGTGCTTGGGTTGGGGCAGGGCCACCTCCCAAGCTCAGTTCCCTCAGGGGGTTTATGCAGAGATCTTTAGTAATGGAGCGGGTGGGGGCAGGGCTGCCTCCCAGGCTCAGTTCCCTCAGGGGGTTTATGCAGAAATTTTAGGTAATGGCCCTGAACTTCTGCCTGCTGTTCAAGGAGTCCTGGCCGCCACTACTGCCTCTGCCACTGCCTCTGCCTCTGCCGCTGCCTCCCAAGAGGGCCTGAGTTACGGAGACACCCCTCTCCTCTCTCGGCCACCCCAGATGTCTCTCTTACTGACCTGTAGTGTCTGTGGGTGAAGGGACCTTCGTGGCCACCGGCGGTTCTGTCCCTGAAGCCTGCTCAGATCTGCTCCTCTGGGGCCATGTGGCCAGGGCATCACAGGGGTGGGCTCCGCCTTCCGGGGCTCAATGGACCCCTGGGGACAGCTTTCCAGGGCTCTCTGGAATGGAGATCTTTTCCACTGTGTTTCTGCATGCCTTGCAGTGCTCCAGAATTTGTGGGAAGTTCTTCTTGCAGGAAATATATGGGATTTGGGTTCAGAGCTAGCATACTTGAGTCTTTCTACTCCGCCATCTTGGCTCCACCCCCATACAAATTATTTTAGCTACTTCTTTTTTTCATTTCCTGGACATTGCTGTTACCCAACACTATGCTTTGTAGGTGCTGAATGGCTGGAGATTTCAGGTACTATAACCTGTAGTGATGTCAGGGCACAGAATGAAGCAATGTAATAGCAGCATAAAGAAAAATTGTTCAATGAATTCAAATGAGGAGAATCCTTACAAAGTAAGTTACAGAAAATACTTTAATGGACATTTGCCAACAATTTGCACAACACACTCTTTAGTAAAACAGTGTTTATGAAAGCTTCCTTAACCAGAAATAGCCAGAATTAATGTCAATCTATCAATGAAATAGAATTTATTGAGCACTTTTTATGTTCTAGATACTATGGTAACTTCTGAGATACAAAGCAAAAACAATTTTTGCACTTACATAATGCCCATATTAATTCAATCCATTGATAATAGGACTAAAATGGAAACAAAATTTAGTAAATCTTCTCTATGGAGCTGTTTCTCCATTTCACTGGATAAAAGTCAGCTTTGAAAAGTCATAACTACCATATTTTCTAAGCCAGTGCAGCAGTTAATCTGGGATTCTTTCACTCTGAGGGAATTAAAAAGAAGACATTCACAGTAAATTTCCCATTCCACGTGTACTGAGTCAGGGAAACCACTCTGTCTACTGATCTGGTCAGAAATCTGCCAATGTTAATTGATATAAAGGTTTGCTTGCCCTACATGCTCCTTCTTTCAAGATGATCTTGGATAATTTAGGCATTCTCGATCCTGCTATGTTCAAATTCATTATTGAAACCACAGTATTTATCACAAGTGTAGAACATAAGCTCCATTCTGAAGGTATTGTTTGATTGCTGTCTCCGTATTCCCAGTACTTCTCATGGTGCCTGATTTATACTCTGCATGGAATAAATACTTGTTGCCAAATTGCCTTGGAAGGTTTGTTGACACAAATCATATGCCTGACCATTGACCTGTAAATACATAAGTACTTTGCAGATCAGTCAATGAATATGTACCAAATAAATAAAACAGCCTCTCCCCTAATAAGCATTCAGTAATTACTTATTAGCTATGAAGAATGAATGAATGAGTATTTTTTTTAAATCCTTTTAATTATATACCTTTAAATTGAGGTTTGAAAATAAGACACAGTTGAATACAAAAGCAGAGATTTTCCTTTTTAAGTGGGAGGTGGAATTTTGTTATTTAGCCATTTTTCAGTTACATCTCACTTTTAATGATGCTATTTACAGTTTTCTTGGCAAGGATGCTGGGGTGGTTTGCTATTTCCTTCTCCAGCTCATTTGACAGATGAGAAAACTGAGACAACAGGGTTAAATGACTTGTCCAGGGTCACACAGCTGGCTAGTAAGTGGCTGAGGCTGGATTTTAACTCAAGAAGATGAGTCTTCCTGATTCCAGACTCAGCACTCTATCCAAGGTACTACTTAGCTGTCCCAGGGGTTGCATATTATTTGTAAATAGTTATGGTTTATTGGTAGGATTTGAGTTTACAAAATATTTCAGCAAAACTAGAAACACAAAGAAGGTGTTTTAAATATAAACATGCTAATTATGTCAAGAAATTATATAGTTAAAAAACTATTTCCTATGATGGGATGATATCTAAAAATAAAATTAAGGGTTAGAGAGGAATGTATTGAGAGAAAGAGAAAGGGGGAGGTACAATGGGGTAAATTTTCTCACCTAAAAAAAAACTACTACAGTGGAGTTGAAGAGGAGGGAAGTGAGTGGGTGTGAGTGAATCTTACTCATCACAATTGGCTTAAAGAGGGGATAATATACACATGTGATTGGGTTTAGAAATCTGTCTTACCCTACAGGAAAGTAGGAGGGGAAGGAGAAGAGAAGGGGTGTGTGTGACACAAGAAAGGGCTGTCAGACTTTTGAGGAGGGACAGGGTAAAAGGAGAGAGAGAATAGATAGGATGAAGGGAAGTATAGTTCTCATGTTTTGAGGGGATTTTTGCATTTTGTTCTACTTCTTCCTATAAAACATGACTAATGTGGAAATAGTCTAATAGAATTTTACATGTACAGCTTATATCAGATTGCATGCTCTATTGGACAGGGGAGAAGGGAGAGAGGGAGAAAAAGAATTTGGAACTCAAAATCTTATAAAAGTGAATGTTGAAAACTATCTTTACATATAATTGGAAAAAATAAAATACCATAAAGTGAAAAAAAAATAAATGTTAGCAGAACATCAAACAAAGTCATACCAAGAATATTTAAGGATAAAAGTATAAGGAGGACAGTGAAACCAAAATTGGAAAAGATATGTAAATAATGTTGCATATAACAAATTGTTTTACCACCAAAAAAACTCACTATTTCTATTAGATTTCAAGTCAAACATAAAATGTCCTAATAACTTGAAGTCTTCTTCAGATTATGCATTTAAAATCATTCATAGCGAAATCCCTCCCTTCCAAAAGAAGTTACTGAACAATGTTCAAAAGTTAATGACAAAACACATTTGCACAGGTAACTAGAAATCATTGTTGAAGCCATGGGCTGTATTAATATGTAATCGATTAGTTGGCAAATTGGCCTAGAATACTAGCTTCTGATCTGGTAAAGGAATTTGGTACTACTGCTAGTTACTTTTTTTTTATTGTATGTAGTCACATGCTATGAGACATTGATTCCCACCACTATAATGAGTAAGTGTAGCCATTTTACTCTAATGGAACTGTTTCTATGGTTCACTCTTTTCAACAATATATCATTAGATTCTAGTGTCATTTGTGTTAACAAGAGTTCTTTGAAACTGTGAGAATAGGTGAGAATTTTGAAAAGTAATTTGTATACCTTAAAGGTATACAAGATGTTGTTATTGTTACAAATACATTATCCGTAATGGTTTCACTCAAGAGATGAGCCAAATTAAAGTTTTACATAAAATTCCATTTCACATGCCTCCCTCCTCAAAATATATAAAAACTTGTAAATAAATATACAACCAGATTATCTCTAGAGAATGAAGTTGCTGCTTGATTAAAATATTTCCAATTCTGAATCCAATATTTCAGATTTTGAGATGCATTTGACATCTTATGGTCTTCATTTTAGAGATGAGTGAACTAAAGACCAGGAAAATTAAATGACTTGCCTAGGAGCGTATGGTTAATAAGGCAGATTGTCAAAGCAGATCTCTACATTCTTTTCATTCAACTGGGTCTGTTATCTTATTTTCTTAGTGGAGATGGTGATGTTTTATTTTGTTTTGCTTAAAATGAAGACATGAATTTATAATTGAGGGGACATGTGGTTAAATGATCTGAGCCAAGATAATGTCTACTTTAGCTTTAAGTTGAGACCATATAAGGAACTCTAAATTAAGACTTGGAAAAGCAACATCATATGACATAATGATATGACATAATATATGTATCTGTATAAGAATATATATGTTTATATGTGTATGTGTGTGTGTGTATGGATAAAATGTTTGTATGTGGATGAAGAAACAAGACCCAGCTTATAATTCTTGCTTCTACTGTTGAATACCTGGGTAACCTTGGGAAACTCATTCAACTGCTATGGATCTTATTTTTCCTCATCAATAAAATGAAATTATACAATTGGAAGTGTTTATACTAAAGAAGAGACATTTACAGAGAACATGATAACTGTCTTAAAATATTTAAAGGATTGTCCAGAAGAAATGAATATAGTGTAGTTCTGGTTTTCCCTAGAGAGAGAAACCAGGAAAAGTAGGGGGAATAAGACACAGGCAAATTCACAACTAGTATTTATACAGCTCTTACTATGTCCCAGATATTGTGCTAAGTACTCTAAAAATATTATCGCATTTGATTATCAAAATAACTCTGGGAATTAGATGCTGTTGCTATTCCCATTTTACACTTAAGAAAATTTAGGTTGTTGATTTTCAATCCTTCAGTTGTATCTGACTCTTCATGAATCTGTGGACCACAGCACACTAATACTGTTCAGGGATTTTCTTAGCAAAGATTATGGAATAGTTTGCCATTTTTTCCTCTGGTGGATTAAGAGAAACAGAAGTTAAGGGATTTATTTTCCCAGTCACACAGTAAGTATGTGTCTGAGGTTGCATATGAACTGAGGTCTTCCTGACTCCAGCAACAGCACTGTCTCTACTGCATGAGTTCATGGGTTCTACCTTATTGACAGTCTTCAAGTAGGGAATAGATGAACACCTGTTAAATAGAGTAATGAGCATTTTTTTCAAGTATATATTGGAATAGTTGGCCTCTGATAAGACTTTCCAACTCTAGTATCTATGATCCTGACTTTATCATATCTAGGCTCACATCTAGCTGCAATTTCATGACTCTATGAGTATTTTAAGTGACACCCTAAAATATCTGCCAATTTAAATGACAAATTTCTTAAAGTATTCAATACAATCCCCAAAACTTATTTGTTACAATGTTCATATTTAATGAAAAAAATTTATAACCATGACAACTTTATATTTGGTTCAAATAATTGGAAATCAAAGGAATGTAATCTCCAGGAATACAGAAAACAGTACTAAAACTTATGAAAAGATTATAGCAAATACTTTGAGTGTACATCCAAATGTAGAAGTTTATTTTTCCAAAGCTTGAGTATTTTCAATTCAAGATGGATTTGTTAACTTAGTTTTTGTTTATTTCTAAAAAGTATTTATTGTGACTCTAGTATGTCCTCATCATTGTGCCTAGCTAATAACAATGAAAGCAAAAGGATCTGACCATAAGCATCCCCAAATAAATGCTGTAGGGGTTGCATTTAACCTATTTCATTGCACAAATACTTAACTTTTTTTAAGGGAAATCTCTTTGGCATGTGATTTCTTAACTCTAAAATGCTACTGAAGAAAAACTATTGTCAAGATGCAGAGATCCTGAGTTTCAGAAGACTACTTTGCTGGCAGAATTCTGGGATTCACATCTATGCAAAATTCAAATAGCAGACATTTTTATAATATGAAATAATTGGAAAGCAAGGGAGTCCTATCTACTTGGGGAATGGATGAAACGATAATAGTATATAAACATAATGGAAGACCAATTCACCATAAGAAATAAAAAAATGGACAATTTCAGAGAAACATGGGAAGATTTGTAGGAACTGACAAAGAGTAAAATGAGCAGAAAAATAAGAGATGGTTTATGCAATGACAATAATATAAGTTAAAAAGAAGCAACTTTGAAAGATTCAATAATTCTGATTAACTCAATGACCAACCATAATTTTGGAAGACTAGCAATTAACAAGGAACATACCTACATTCTGACAGATGGTATGGATTCAGTGTGCAAAATAGAATGCTTTGGAGACCTAGCCATTGTGGGAATTTGTTTTGCTATACTATTGTTATTTTTGGCAAGAATTTACTTTCTTATTTTCCTTCATCCAGTGGATTAGATGGGACAGGATAGAGAAAAAAATGGATATTTCTAAGCTTAAAAAGTAAAATATTACTTAAAAATAATTCTGAGGGATATAGTCTTTTTTTATCACAAATAAAGTTTCAATAATAGTAAAATGTGGTTAGTGTTCAAAGTTGGAATTACAAAAAGTAGAGGCCAAAATAACGAAATCTCAAAATTTAAGAATTGAGAATAAAGTCAGAGTTCAACTAAACCAATTCAAAAAAGAAAAGAATCCCCACTAGAATATAACTGACAAGTGAGCATCAGGTTTCTGCTTGAAGACATCCAACAAGAGGGAAAACATTTGCTTTTTGAGTCATACATTCCACTTTTGGACAGCTCAAATTTTTCAGTAGTTCTTTTATTTGTTTTCCTGGACATCCCACATAAATTTACCACTGTGCAGCTTCTCTTCACTCTTATTTCTGCACTATTGGAAGTCCTGGGGATGTTCCTACAAATTTCCAGTTTAGGATCTCAACAACTTAACAGAAATCATTCTCCTCAGATTTATCAGAAGTGATGTTACCACCATGAAAATAGCATTATGATGCTAACTAATAACTAGAAAGAAAAATCAAAACAGGAAGAAAGACTTTATTTTCTCATTAATTCAACTAACTTTCCTGATTTTGAGGGTTAAATAGGATAACTTCTTCTCAATGGAATAGACCTTCAAAAAGATCAAATAGAAAGTATCACTTCAACCCTGAGTCTTTTCTTCTCTAAGTTAAGCATTCCTAGTACCTTCAAATATTACTTATATGACATGGAATAAAAACTCACTTGCATTCAAAATTTAAATGGAGAAAGCTAGCAAAAATATATTGACTTTAAATGAACATTTGAAGGGAAATAATCATAGGTGTATTTAAAATTTCTCCAGGCAATCATCTGGGGAATTTTTAAAGGTACAAAGATGGAGGGAGAAGAATATCATAGGGCATTTCTCAGAAAAGAAAGGCAAAAAAAAAAACAAAAAGAAAAACGTATTCCTTTGTTAATGGATAGAAGAGTCTAATAAAAGATTCAGTGATTCTACTGATTAAATTATTTTGGGTTGTTATGCACTCCACAGGCAATGCCCAGTTTCATTTTCCATTACAGAAGATTCATTTAAATGTATTTGGTATTTTATTTGCATCTGTCACTGAAAGGTTATTTCTGATAAAAGTGCCAAGGACAATGGTTTGGGAGTTCGCAATCTCAGGAAATCATTGAAGGAATATGCAAACTATCCTTTCAATAAAAAAAGGAAAAGAAAAATGAGGCAAAGATACAGGCTTATTTTCATGAAAAGTAAGATGGTATTTAATCACAAAACTTTGGGAGAAAACGTCAAATATGTGTGTGTTATGAATGTACCTACAAATATTTAATGTATTTCATTTTCTCTGACAAATTTTGACAGTTAGCATGGGAAAATACACCTCACTAAAGAAAAGGTAGTAAAATATTAAAAGTTTTAAAATTTGTTCCATTTTTGTGCATTTTAAGTACTTGAAATAAATGTGCTTAAATTCATAAATGGGTAGTTACCAGTGGGTAAGTTCCTCATCTAACTGAGACCGAGAAAGATGAGTTAATATTACAATCTTATTTATAATACAATTCTGGATGTCAGTACATAGTCACTTAAGTCATGTAACTGGTAAGCAAATCACTTTTTCAGCAATATTACAAAGAGAACTGTTTATATAATATAAAATGTTAATTTTTGGACACAGACAACATTTTATAATACACAGAAAATAAAGATAAGTATAATGAAAAACATTCATCCAAACAGCAATTTGCATTGGAATGAATTAGGGCTGCAATTTCTCTCCTTAAAACATCATGTCTATTCCCAAATATATAACACAATCCTTTCCCACACTATGAGTTCAGGAATTAATTCACATACTCATTACTCCTTGAGCATTTCCATGATTAATTATATCTGTTCTAATGTCACTCCACAGAATAGCTCAAAAATAATGTAGGCATTAAAAATGAGTAGAAAAAAAGAGAAAGAAAACAGTGTTTATGGTCAATAGAACTTAAGGAACTTATGCAGTGGGAAATGAAATAGACCTTCAAGTAGAAGTCATTCCCCTTGGATTTTGGATATTAATGGAGAAATGGCAACACATATCAATAAATAAAAGCTTAAAATATTCTATTGTTCTGACATACATTCCTCACCCCCTTTTTTAGACTTAAATGAAAGTGTAAACTTTCTTCACAATATTGCAAAAGCTGTGATCTCTTTCCTTAGCCCCCAAAAGGGTTACCGGGAAGATTTCACCCTTGGGTTTTAATAAGTACTTGTGGAAGGATCAGCCAGTGAAAAATAAAGTATTCTGAAAGAACTTTCAGTAAGATTGTTCAACCAGAATGTTTAAAAAAAAGTTTCTGATATTCTTTAGACAATTTAGCTGAGGGAAAATGCTGATTAACAATTCTCTGAGGATAAAATAAAAGCCCAAAAAAGGCACCTTCCCTTTTGTATATGCCTGATTTTTTTTTTAAATAATATGAGTACTTGAGAGGAAACACCTTGAAAACAAATTCCATTTTCCTTATCCTTTGAATTAAATAACTGGTGAAGCATAATGGTAATATCAGGAGCAGTCCATGGTAAAATGATAAAGGAATAAAAGCTGATTACCTGTGCTTCCTCCTTTTCATTTTTTTTTTTTTTTTTTTTGTCATCAGGCTGTCACACTATGCATCCCTTGGTTTATTGGAATCTCTTTTGGAGCAGTAAAATATTCTCTTTTTCCATCCCTAAATTGTCACTATCATCAGGCTCCCCATTCCCCAGCACTCTACTTTCTTTTTGGTTAATTGGTCATTTATTTTATCTTAATGAGTGATGATAGTAATTCGCCTTTCATTCAATAGCATTTACTGAACATTTATAAGGTGGAAAATAATATTTTATCCCTTATAGATGGATCCATGCATATCCATACACACACATACATTCATGCATACATGAATGAACCCACTATTTTTTCTATTGGATCTTCAACTTAAGTGTCTTTATGTAAACTCTTGACCATTCTTGAAAAGCTCTCCCTTTTCAAATTTATCACTTGGCTTTATTTTTGTCTCTAAATTCCTTATGACTCAGTTCTTTTAGTTCCCCCCTCTGCAAATGATGACATATTTTTATTGTATGTAATTTAAATTTTATTATTTGTGTATTTATTTTATCTTTCAATAAGTGAAAGATCCTTAAAGTCAGGGAATACATATATTTTTTTTCTATAGGACATGTTATATACAAATATTAATATATGCACATGTACATGTATATATTCATAATGGGTTCAGAAAAATTTGGGAAAATGTATATTAAATGATGCAATATAAAGCAAGTAGAATGAGAACATTATTTATAGAAATAGTAATATTGTAAGGATGATCATTTATGAAAACTTAGCTACTCTGATCAAGACAAGGATCCAAGACAATCCTGAAAGACTCATGATAAAAAAATGTTATCCACCTCCAGGGGAAAAAGAGATGAACTCAGAGTACAGGCTGAAGTGTACTTTTGTTTTCACTTTATCTCTGCTTTTTATGCTATTTTTATGTCATGGGTAATATGGAAATATGTTTTGAATGACTTCATATGTACGATCAATATGTTATTGCTTGCCTTCTTGGTGGATGAGAAAGGGACAGAAAGGAGAGAGAGAACTTGGAATTCAATTTTTAAATGAATGTTATTTGTATGTAATTGGGAAATATTTAATGAAATAAATTAAAATATGTTAAATATTTTAATAGTATTTAATTTAATATAATATTAATATTATCTATTTAATTCATTGATTAATTATTTAATAATATAATTGACATTGTTTTATTAATTGTTATTAATATAATTAATTGTTAAAATACAAATAATTGTGTTATCAATATAATAATTGATATTAATAAGTATTAATGCTATTTCATTTAATATTAAAATGTTAAAGATTAACCTTCTATATTAAGCCTTTTCTCATCTGACTTAATGCTGTTGTCTTCTCTCAGTTGATAATCTCTAATTTATCATGTATATATCTTGTTTGTATGCTGCCTTTGCCATTAGAACTTCTTCAAGTTTTCTGTCTAATGCGGGACTGTCTTTTACCTTTCTTTGTATCCTAGAGGTAAACATACAGAAGCATATATCAATGTTCAATAAGTGTTTATTGACTGACTCACCAAAAAATTCTTTACTTGGTTACATGGGCAAGAAAATGATAGATTATATATTTTCTACAATCAGATTCCAGTGATTTATCTAAGAAAGCATTCATTTTAATCAAATGGGATTTTTATACTAGGGATGCAAGGATGGTTCCAGATTAATAAAATAATCAATTTAATTAATCATACTAAAAATCAAAACATTAAAAGTTGCATGATCATCTTAGTATAACTTCCCATTTAGGCCAAAATCCCTACAAAATATGGCAATTTTTTGATTCTTCATGATCCCATATTGTATATAAGACTTTCTTAGCAAAGCAATTTGCCATTTCCTTCTCCAGTAAAATGAAGTAAAGAGGGATTGAGTGACTTGGCCAGGGTCACAGAGCTAGTAAATGTCTGAGATCAAATTTGAACTCAGGTTTTCCTGACTCCAGATCTGGCACTTTATCCATTGCATCACCTATCTCCTCCAAAATTGTATAGGCATAATTGGAACATTTTTAAATATTAAAAGCACTATTTTAAACCAAAAGCAAGCATCATTTACAATGGAGAAATGGCAGAACCTTTTTTCCATTAAATACAGGATTAAAATAAAGATACTATCCCCACTATTATTTGATGTAGTCCTACAAATGCTAACAATATCAATAAGAGAAAGGAACTAAAGGAATAAAGATAGGTAAAGTGGAAATAAAATTTGTTTGCTGACATGACAGTTTATTTGAAAGACCACAGGGAATTAGCAGAGATGTTAATTGAGAAGTAATAACTTCAAAAAAGTTTCAGGCTACAAAATAAATCCTCAAAACCTAATAGCATTTATATATATATATATATATATATAAAATATCAATATACAAGATCAAATAATAGAATGGGAAACTCCATTCACATATTCACATAACTGCAAATGCATGTAATATCTGGGGATCAACCTCCCAAAACACAAAAACTTTGCATGTATGAAATAATGAAAAGTTCCTTAAAGAACTAAAGAACAATACAGTTAGATTAATATAGCTAGAAGAATATTAGTTGCTCATGTCTAGGCCATGTTAACACAATCAAAATTACAATGTTATAAAAATGAATTTATGCTTTTAATTCTATGCCAATCAAATTATGAAGAGGACACTTTACAGAGCTTGACTAAATAATAGAAGAAATATTGAAAAAACAATATGTAACAAGGAAAATTATTTTTAAAAAGTAAAAATGAAAGGGGAGTAAGAACTTCCATATCTTAAACTATGTTAGGAAGCAGTAGCTGTCAAAACCATTTGATATTGGTTAAAGAACAGAGAAATACATTTTCCCCAAGAGGGCACCAAATGCATAGAAGTAAGCTGTTGTACCCTCCTGAGACAGAAGTCAAGTCCAAGGTCTTGAAGGCCAAGAAGGCAGTGTTGAAGGGTGTCCATAGCCACAAAAAGAAGATCCAAACATCCCTCACCTTCCGAGGACCCAAGACACTAAGATTTCAGAGCCAAACCAAATACCCTAGGAAACATGCCCCTTGAAAAAACAGGCTTGATCACTACGCTGTCATTAAGTTTCCCTTGATCACTAAGTCTGCTATGAAGGAGATTAAGGACAATGCCCTGGTATTCACTGTGGTTGTCAAGACCAACAAGCATCACATAAAGCAGTTGGTAAAGATGTTGTGTGATATTCATATGGCCAAGGTCAACACACTTACCTGGCCTGATAGAGAGAAGAAGGCCTATGTCTGACTTGCTCCACACAGTGATGCCTTAGATGTTGCCAACAAAATTAAAATCATCTAAATTGTGTCCAACTGTCCCACTTTACCCACGATAAAAATTTTTCCAGAAAAAAAAAGAAGAAAGAATTAAATCAACTGAATGGACCAGACAAATGAGATGCAGAAACAATAGACCTTAATAGCCTCAATAAAATGGAAACATAACATACTTGGGGATAACTCCCTTTTTGGTCAAAAAAAAGGACTGGGAAAACTGGCAAATTGTCTGGAAGAAATTAGGCTTAGACCAACACTTCATACCACACTCCAGAATACAATCTACATGTAAATGTGGCCTTAATATAAAGGATCATGCAAATTAAAAAATAAAAGAAGAAATCTAGATTCTGAACTTCTCACAACAAACCAAGGTATAAGGGAAATTATAAAAGATAAAACCGATAACTTTGATTACTTGAATCAGAACAGCATTTGCACAGGCAACAACTTGGTATGAGAAGGAAATAGCTGGAACAGGGGGGAATCATGTCAAATTTTTGTGATAATGATTTGGTATCCAAAATATAAACATTTAGAAATATGCATAACTAATAAACATCCCCCAAAAGATAAATAGTAAAAGGAAATTAACAAACAATTCTCAAGAGAACAACTGCAAAGCATACACAATTACAGGGGAAAAGTTCTAAACTACTAATAATGGAAGAAAAGAAAGGAAAGATATAAAATTCTCAGATTAACATAACAAGAAATAGAAAACTTGAATAACTTAATCTAAAAAAAAAATTGGACAACCTAAATACGAGCTAACAAATTGAAAAGAATACTAGGAACACATAGATTTGCAGGTGATTTCAACCAAACATCAAAAAAATAATTTTAATAATGTGTAGTTTTTAATATAAGTAAAATGGGGTCCAAACAAATTCCTCTTATGACACAAATATGGTAACAAATATAAGTTAGGGAAACCTAAAATATTGTAATCATATTCCAGTTTATAAGAATAAGATATTCCCCAATTTTAAATGGTCGAAGGATATGAACAAACAATCTTCAGAGGAAGAAACCCAAGCTATCAATATCCAAAATAAAGAAATGTTTCAAATAACTGATGATTAGGGGGAGGGTGTGTTTAAAATATTTTTGAAGTTCCATCAAACTACCACAATAGCAAAATTTCAAAAATAAAAAAAAGGAAAATGATAAATGTTGCAGGAGCTGTGGGAAAGTAGCAATTTTAACATGCTGTTAGTGAAGATATGCATTGATCCAGTTGTTCTACAAAGCAATTTGAAACGATGCTCAAAAATTTACTGAACTGTGAGTACTATGATGCCTACTAATACTAATATTAGGTCATTTTCACAAGCATATGTAAGATAAAAAGGACTGAAACGTGCAAATACTTATAGTTGCTTTTTTGTGATGGCAAAGAATTAAAAACTAAATTTTCCCCATTAATTGTTGACCTATTGAATGAATTATGGTATGTCACTACAATGAGTGAGGAAATCTGAAACCATATTGGAGAAGGCTGAAAAAAGAGAAGAATGGAAAGAACTTCTGTTGCTAGTTTGTTTAAGGAGTTTAGCAGAAAAGGGGATGAGAGTACATAAAAAGATAGCCATTAAAAATGGTAAGTTAAAGTGAGGGTTAATGAGGGTGGGGAGGAGTACAAGCCCATATATACACATCAGGGAGAAGTTTTGAAAGAATAAACTTATTAAAGAAGGCAAACATCTGGAGAAGATTGGAAAGTAGAGCAACATAAAACAGATTGTTATCTGATTATAAAGATCAATTTTAACTCTGAAAAATAAATGAGAATATTTCCTTCACTCATTCTTTCAATGGACAGATGAAGGAATGTTGTACATGATATTGAACATGACAGCTTAGGTCATTTACTTTTGACTAAAAGAAAGACAAATGAAAACTAGTTTTCTTTTGGGGGGAGAGGTTACAAGAAAAGGTTCACAAGAGGAAAGAAATTCTGAAATGAATGTGATAGAAAAACAAATGGCATCTACAAAACATTTGTAAAAGATACATAGAATATTTATTAAAAGTAAATTATAATAAAACCATATTTTGCAAATTTTACTAAGATGTAGGTCAGACATTATTTCTATCATTATTATTATGAAGAAAAGCATCATGAATCTTGAATTTTTCCAGAAAAATATTCATGTGTGGTGTGTGTGTATGTGTGTGTGTGTGTATGTGTGCTTGGTGTACACCTGAGGTCTTATTGCAATAGGGAACTCCTTATGCACTAATCCCTTTTCTCAATGCAGTAATTGTCTAGCAGCTTCTAATCTGGGGCATTGGGAGTTTAAGTAACTTGCTCAGGGTCCTATATCCAGAGCTGGGACTTTAATCTAAAATTTCCTGAGTCCAAAGCTTTCATTGTATTCACCACATCATTCTGCCTTTCCTGTATGCAATATACATGGTACGGTGGAATGGTAACTGGTGTCTTGATGTCTGAAAGACCTGAGATCAAATATCCCCTCTGATATATAACTAACTGATGGTGTGACTCTTGGAAAGTCACTTAAACTTTCATTGTTCTAAGCAACTCTATAAGAATATAAGATATGGAGAAAGTGTAGACCTACGTTGACTGAATGAGTTTCTTCACCTATGATGCTTCCATGTCAAAGAAGTCATAGATCAAGTAAAGGACGATAAAAACATACCTGTATTGTTCAAGAAGAAATCACATATTTCTATTCCACTTGTTCCTTTTGCTTTAATTGAAATTTAATTGAAATTCATCTGGGAATTCCAGCCATTAGAAGAAAGAACAGTTAACATGGGACCAGAAGACAAGCAATGATCATTTTCCCAATTACATGTAAAAAAGCTTTAGCATTCTTTTTCTTAAATATATGTGTGAAGTCATGCTAAATATAGTTCCATATTAGCCATGTGGAAAAAAAAAAACAAACCAAGAAAAATAAGGTTAAAAAATGCTTCAGTCTGCAATTGAAGTTTATCATTTGTCCCTGGAGGTATATAGAATTTTTCATTATACAGCCTTTAGAACTGTCTTGAATCATTGTCTGAATTGCACTTACCTTTCAAGAGAAAAAAAGGAAAATAAAAATGATTATACTTTTGATATCTGGTCACTGAAATCATGGACAATAGTATAAAAACATATGGAAATTAGCAGAGATATTCCACATCGTTCTGTCCCTTCATTTATAATTGCATTTAAGATATAATCTGGCAAGGGAAAAGTCACTTCTTAGAGCCAAACCACTTAAACTATTCCTGGATTGTTACACGATCCCTAATGCTGTAAATATTACCTGAAAAAGAAATAAAATATAACAAACCATACAAAGATACGATGAAAATTCATGGTCTCATCCATTGTCATAAAAATTATTGGCTGTTCTCTGATAAGTTACACTTGTAACTATCTTTTAGTGATTATTTCAATCCTTCTGTTTTTAATCAGAGTTCTTTAAAAGAATAAAAGCATTTAGTTATCTTTTCTTCTTTTCTGTCCTTGAACAGGAAATGTTTTTACATTTTTGTAACAAATCTTGTTAGTTGTATACCAAATATTCCACTTGAGATTTCCTTTTCTTCTTTTTTTGAATCTGCTTTCCTCTATCCCTTCCTCTCATATGACAGTTGTGTATCATAAATTAACTGCATGCTATTAATTGATGATGAATTGAACATGACCCTGAAAATTCATGAAAATAAAATATGTATTCTAAGAAACAGAAGCTACTACCATTCAGTAGTAGTGGTAGTAGTATTAGAATACATGTGTAAACAAATATGTATATATAGGTATATATGTGTGTCTGTTTGTGTGTGTGTGTATCCTTTTCATTTTGGATCCTCAAGTTAATTGAGTTCTAGCCAACAGGTACAGCTTGATGAAATTCTCCCTAGTCTATCCAGGAATTCAGAGTGAGAAACTTCCTGACATATCCAAGGTGTTCCTCCATCCTTCCAACAATTATACTTCCTATTATATATTATACTTCCTATTCTATTCTTGGGACTTTAGTTAAGATGCTTATACCTTAAGTTTGAATCCCTTGGAATTTTGTCATCTCTTTTTCTGAGATGACTTCAGACTTGGTATTGAACCTCATCTTCTTGAGCCGATGTAAGTGTCTATCCTTTCTAAAAAGTTGTAAAATTAATTTAATAATAATATAAATTGTTCTTTGGCTACAATAGCAAGGATGGGTTAAGCTCCCTCACCCCACTGATTTTTTTCCTTCTTCCTTGTTCTTTCCCCCATAATTTATGTTTATTTCCTCCAAATGCTAATAGAGCTCATTGTCCCAGTGTCAATCTATGAAGAAATTGTTAACCAATGGAATACAATCCCCATTAAATCCCATGATGACCATTTAAAAAGATCCTTTATCAAAACAAATACAACTTCATTAATTAGACAAAAGAATAACTCTTAATACAAATTTCCTTAGTAACAGAAAATGAAAGCTCTACCCATGGGATAGTTTTATCACTTATTAAACTATTCCTCCACCAGCTAGTCCTAATTTTGTTTGTCCAAAGCCTCAGGTTATATAACCCAACTTTTTTGTAACTCACTTTCAAACTCATTTGGCTTCGAAATCTCAATTGTTTCTCTGTTTTCCTTTCTCCCTCCATTCTTCATGTCATTGTAACAATGAAGGGGAAAAGGTATATCTTACCTTGGAGAAGGCATAAATCCCAAGTTTCACACTCCTCATTGAGCATGATTTCTTTTCTTTGTATGCCACAGTATTTTCTCTGAGAAAGATATTACTCCAACTCCAGAAACAACATGGCATAAAAAACAATGCAAAGGTTGGTAACTAAAATACATGGGTTTTAGCACTCTCTCAAATTAGTTTTATGATTCAAGGTTCATCATTTGACGTCTTTGGTAGCACTTCTTCAGCTTCCAAATGGGAGAGTTGGACTCTTTAGTATCTAAGATCCTTTCTAGTTCTAACATGCTATGAATTCACATACCTCTCCCTGCTCACAGTCTCAATGGAGCAAATAATAATAAGCACTGATTACTTGTTCACAGGCCTGGAAACTTATTCACAGACTTATTCACAGCTATAAAACTCATAGCCTTATTCAGTTAAGAGAAAATAAGACCTTTTCAAGTTTACACAACTGCAACATAGAGTAATGAACAATGATGTGACTTTAAGCTGTTCTATCACAGATGATTTCCCAAGTTTCATTTGCTCCTTAAACATGAATCTTTAGTAAATTTACCTTGGTATCCATGGAGACTTAAGTTGAAATTCATAATCTTAAAGAAAATAAACCACCAGCTTCTGTCAGCTGAATTACAACAATGGTTTTGGAAGCTCCCAAACTGCTTGGAAAGTTCTTGTAAAAAAAAAAAAATAGAACCACTTGTTTTAAGAAAAGACACCAATTAAATTAGTGGGGAAAGTTATAACATATTCCTGGGCTATTAAAATGCCAAGCTTTCATTTTGTGTTGTTTCTAGGGAGCCATGAACATTAACTACCTCTCCAAATTCCTTAGGCAGTATGTTATTTACCTTTCACATTTGATGGTTCTGTCTCTGGGAAAGAAGTCCCTTCAACATTTGAGGCAGCAGAGAATAATATCTGGAAAAAATGATCCTTGAGTTCAAATCTTGCTTTGGTACTTTTTCACTCTCTGGGTCATTAAAAGGATTGGACAATATCAACATCAGATTAGAAAAGCTGAAACCCTCAATGTAATATAGAGAAAAAATAAAATGAGAAAAAAAAAGTAAATGAGGAATAAGAAAATATTTAAGTACACAAATATTTATTGAACTTGGTTTTTCTGGGTATTTTACTTTGAAAGATATACAAGTTTGTAAGATCACAAGTTTTGAGATGAAATGGGACTCAGAGAAACTCTAGTCACATGCTTACCAAAGAATCTCTTCTATGATATGCAAACCCCCAATGAGAGGAAGTGCACCACTTTGAGATGCAGCCTTTTTGACTTCTCCACAAGTTAAAATGTTTCCATTTCATCAACAATAGGTTTACCTCATTGTAACTTCTACCTATTCCTTTTAATTCTGCCATCTGTGGCCAAGTAAAGGAAGTGTTACTTCCTCTTTGACGTGACTACCTGAAGACAGCTGTTATATAGCCTCTTGAGTCTTTTCTTTTCCAAGTTAAACATTTAACATTGTCAGTTCTGTCAAAATATATTCATACAGCAGTGATCTTGCCCTCCTTTGAATATTCTCCAGATTATAAAGATAATTCTTAAAATTTGGTGCCCTAAACTGAACACATGATTTTAGGTATAGTATGAGTAGGATGGAGGATAATGGGATGGTCACCTACACAGTTTTGTTTTCTATTCACCTTTTGACAAATCTTAATATTGCATCCATTTGTGTTCATATCAGATTATTAACTTCATATTGAGCTTGTAGTCCATGATAATCCCTACACTGTTTTAAGATAAAATACTACCTAGCTATCTATGCCTGTTTTGTATACCTATAAAACTGATTATTTTAGCTCAAGTATAAGAATTTTTTTATTCATTAAATTACTGAGTTTTGGCTTATACATTTTGGTGCATGGACTATTAAGGAAGGACTAGAACCCTTGCTGTGATAGCTTCCTGAACCCTTTCTAGAGCTCTTCATCCACCTATAGAGTCCAGCCAGTCACTCACCTCGCACCTATGGATCCAAGAAGCTGTAGCATGTACAGTGGCCACATCTGGGCAAACAATTTCAGCAGATTGGCTAAACCAGGTTAGGGTAATGGATAAGCTTCAGACCTGTTGGTGAGTTGAATGGGGAGCAGTATTTACCCTAAGCATGTGAAGACTTTTACCAGCAGAATGGGTGGATGAGAACAATTTGTTCTAATGGCCATTAAGGCAGTTGAAGCACTGTGGAGCCCTTAGAGCTTGGTCAGAAAATGAAGCTGCCAAGGTTATTCACTGCATCCTAAACCATCACCGGTTGTATCGACTTATGTCTTGCTACTGGACTTTGACAACTCTTGAACAGAGAGTGAAGCTGATGACTGTGCAATTCTGACTCACTCAAATCCAAAGATCAGTTTAGTCCAAATTTCCGGATTGTCAAACTCTGTTTGAAACTTAAAGGTACCCCTATGTTATTTAGCTGTCTCTCCCAGCTATATTATCATCAGTCAATTTGATAGGAGTGCTATGAGTGCTTTCATCCAAATCATTTGTAAAAATATTAACCAGCACTTTGCCAGCTATAGAGCCCAATGAGACTCCACTAGAACTTTTCTTATGAGATGACATCAGACCACTAATGACTTCCCTTTGAGTACAGCCTCTCAACTCCACCTGAATCTACCTATGATATTATTTGAATTATTGTTAGGTTATTTTTTATCTCTATTGATTTTAGTTTACTATGTACATAAGAAAATTAATACATCAATCCTAGGTTTTGACTTTATTAAAAACATAAGCTTATATGGCACAGTCATAGAGTGCTAAGTCAGGGGTCAGAAAGACTCCTCTTTCTGAGTTTAACTCTTACTTATTAGCTATGTGACATTGGGCATATCACTTAACCCTGTTTACATCAATTTCCTCACTTGTAAAATAAGCCAGAGAAGGAAATGGTAAACTACTCCAGTATATTTGCCAAGAAAACCCCAAATGGAGAGTCACAAAGACTCAGACACAACTGAAAAACACTAAGCAGTTAAAATATATGAAAATATCACAGACACCTATTCAACCAATTTTCTTTTCCAAATAAATAACAAATTGTTTTTCTCTAAAATTTCCCAAAATAACAAAGACAATGTTGTCCAAATCATGGCTCTTTAGAAATGTTATTCCAAAAAGTAATTTTCATGAAAAATTTTGAGTATGGATATATGTTCAAAGTACTTTATCAGCCACCCAGAGGATTATTATTCCTTTTTATAAAAGAACAGTATTATTTGTTTTAGAGCAGAATTTGGCATTAATATAATTTCCTGCAAAGTAGTCTTCAGGGCAATATTTTAAGCAGAGAGTGAGGTAAATAGAAAATAGAAGTAGAGAGAAAGCATTTCAAAGGGTATATTTAACCCACTATGATTCATTTAATCCTTTAAACTGTCCTTTTGTTCTTCACATATTAAAAGTGACCCATATTAAACTAAAAATTTCCAAAACTTCATTCTTTGAAAGATTATAGAATTTCACAATCTCTACTTTAAATATTCTGCCAATGTTGCTTAATTTTCTTTCACTTTATTCTAATGATTCCTGCTGTGTCATTAACTGAATTCCTTCTTAGAAAAACAACTTCCTCTCATTTGGAGTAATCTCCAATATGAAAACCTGTGGAATCACTGCACTTCATTTTAGAAGGTGGTCAGATGTAATGAAAAGGGAAATAGACTCCAAGGCCTATAATCATGCGTAGTCTTAGTTTCCTTACATTTAAAATGAAGTTAGAATTTCCTTAGAGATTCATGGATGAAGTTTTGCGCAGAAGCTAACTTCCTTGTCATCACTTCAGAAACAGCTATGCCACAAATTAAAAAAAAAGTAAAGTGAAAAGCAAAAAAACAAAAGGAAATGTTCACAAGGAGGAAAATCATCAAAAAGACTGAGAAAACAATAAAGTTTCTGTGGTATGGTGCTAAACCCATTTGCTAGCATTGTGCTCTCTGCTAAAGTATGATTGCTTGATATTCTGTACCTACTAAAAGAGGGGAGTTGGTAAAAGCATGGTAGAGAAGAGATTTGTGATCTGGCTTCTTGCTTCAGGAGAAGATATACATTGTTACTGGTTGTTTTCAAAGAAGACATAGATTTTAAGGAGAGAAAAGCTCCTGGAGAATCTTGTATACAGTAACAGGCAGGCTGCAATAATGTTCAACTGTGAAAAGTTTAACTTAGGTCAAGATGATGATCCAAAGTAATTCCGAAGCACCCATGATCAAAAATGCTATCCACCTCCATAAAGAACTGGTGAACTCTGAATGCATATTGAAAGATACTTTTTTCCACTTTATTTTTCTTCCTTTTTTCCAACATTGCCAATATGGAAATGATTTGAGTGACTTCACATTTATGACTGATATCATTAACTTGTCTTCTCAATAGGAAAGGGAAAGATAGAAAGGAAAGAATTCAGAATTCACTTTTTGTTTAAATCAATGTTTAAAAATAAAATAAATAAAACAATAAAAGGAAAGACACTTGGGAAAAACTAATGTAATTGAAGCATCAACACCTCTATGTGTTAACTTCCTTGCAGAGTTTTTTCTCTCCCTCCAAGTACCTCCTCCATGAAGAAAATTTGGAACTATGCTTTTCCTTTCTTGAAGCTGGAAGCTGAAGAACACAGTTCACCCAAGCTCTCCTCAACTATATTCCACATACAGGCATGAAGCACTAAGTAATCAGTCTCCACTGATGAAAAAAGGCTTAGAAAAATAAGCTAGAGGCCCAGGTTATATTTCAAACACATTTATATATTAAAGACAAAAAAATGATTTGAAAAATCATAAGGAAATAATATTTCTGTAATAGTGATAAGCAGAATACCATAAAGAGAGGGCAATGAACATAAGAACATCCAGAGTGGTAGAAAGAAAGTAGAAAAGGAAGGAAGGAAGGAAGGAAGGAAGGAAAGAAGGAAGGAAAGAAGGAAGGAGGTAAAATGTGAAAAAGAAAGTGATTTATTTTAAGGTTGGAAAGAAAAAGAAATTGAAGGTACCAAAGAACAGGATTGTTCTGAGAATTAAGTGCTGCAGTACCCAAGCACTGTTTATTTTTGTTACCTTTTGCCATAAACATCATAGAAGAATTAACAAGAAAGAAGAAAAGCACCATAATCAAAATTTTTTATTAACTTTCCCATGAAATGGGATAGTGTGGAAGTATTATTTTAAAAATATTGTTCTCTCCAAGTGATAAAAGATACCAAATTTTTCATGAAAAAGGAATGATGCATCAAGCAATTCAAAAAAATTGGAGTGGCATCTGTAAACTAAAATTAAATTGGAGTAAAAAATTTGCTCAAAATAGCCAAACATGGAAATTGCATTATATGTAAAGTTATAATAAATAAGTATTTCAATAACTACATATTCTATATACACAGAAGTGCACATATGCATCTCAAAATGTGAGAGAAAAAGATGAGAGAAATTATTCAGATTACAAGAAAATAATTACAGGATACTGCAATATTCTTCTTTCAGATATGGATAAATCTAACAAAAATAAATAAGAAAGAAATTAAGTGATTGAGCAGAACATTAGAAAAACCCCAGTGAATTTGATATTTGGTAAAGGTGATACTGATTTAACAATTATTGATGTTAAATTTATGCAGGATACTAATTTTTCAGTTTTGCAAGGCACTATCATAAAAAGTTTATTACAGACTAAGGGATAAAAAAGCTTATAAATGCATACAAAAGGCAGAAATATTAAAGACATATTTACAAATCCTAATGCAGGAAAAATAAAATCAAAAAGAAATACAAAGAAAGGATGGGTATAAATGAAGCATAAAATCAAGTTATCCTAAAAATGAATGCACCAATGAACCAATTATAAAAACAATGAAATTGCATTACTCAAAAATAATAGTAATACTACTTTCTAAAATGTTGGTATAAAGCCAAATCTATCCTTTAGTGGAATTTTATGCCACTTAAAACACATATTTTGAAAAGTAAAAATGGGGGTTCATCAGGAAATTATGTATGCATGTAAAATTTAATAAAAATATTCGTAAAAGAGTGATCATCTATAAACTAGTAAAAAAGGTAGAAATTTTAAACATAAAAGAAAATAAATTGAAAACAAAATGACTATTGAATTGCCTTATGAAATAGAGGTTTAGTTTGGGGGAAATGCCAACAAATTTTTAAAAGACCTTTAGAAATAGAGGAAACTAAAATTATCAGATTTTTTTCTTAGTTTATATACATCTGTGGAAACTTAAAGTAATATAATAAAGATAGGAATATTCAAATCCAAGTTCAATGAAATGAAACACTTATAGAAGATCTAATCTAATCTATAGAAGATCAGTAAAAGAACAACAAGGGAAGAAGGGTCAATACATTAAGTGAGGACATCCCATTGATTCAGCTAAACACAGCTTCACAATATTGGTAGTAGAATTACTGTCCAACTTCAGAAGCCTGGATAGAATTCCATGTGAACTTTCATACTTAGGTGACCAGATAGCCATGTCAATAGCCCAAGTCTTAGTCTTAAATCAGTCAAATCACAAGATCATTTGAGAATTCTTTTTAATGAAAAGAATTTGCCTAATTTGTGTTTAGAGTCTTAGGAAAAGCAAGCCCAGTCTATGTCTCAGAGGCCTAGGAAATACTGTTCTTCATCAGAAGTGTGAAAAGCAGCAAAAATGTCAATTTAATTTGACATTAGAGTGCAGGAAGGGGAAGAAATGTATGTTATGGCTGGAAAGGTAGGTGGGGAATCAGGGTATGAAGGTTTTAAACATCAGATAAATGAATTTAATTTTAATTTGAGTCTATGGGAAATCAATAGAATTTGAGTAGGAGAGTGACATCATGAGACCTGCATTCAAGGAAATCACTTCGATTGAAGCAAAGAAGTCAGTTAAGAATATATTTATCAGGTCCAAGTAAGAGGTGATAAAGTCCTGAACTGCATGGTGGATGTGATAGTAAAGTGGAACAATGTGAGACAAATTCCTGTTGCTATTTTGTTAAATTTAATTCATACTTAAATAAGTGGTGGTAGAAATAATAAGACTTCTCGATTGTTTGGCTATGTGAAGTAATTGAAAATGGGAGAATTACTGATAATGGTAAGATTATCAATCCAGGTAATGAGAAACATGATGGTACACCCTAAATGAAGAATAGAATTGGGAATAGTAGTAGGTTTTGAGGAATTGCATTGTAATGAGATCTACGATACCAATCAGAACCCATGGATGCCTCTTTTTCCTGTGTGACTCACTCTCGTCCCACTCAAAATGAAAATTTGGTGCAAGAAGGAACTCTTATTTACTAGTCACATCTTTTGAGTATCAAGTCTATACTCTGAGGGGTGCCCAAAGATGATGTGGAGAAAAGGGGATGTTTATTCTGGAAAAGAGGGATGGAATTTTTCAGTGAAACCTCTGCAGTTGCTTAATAATAAGAAAATATTTTGCATATTTTCCTAATCCCATTGAAACTGAATCATATTAAATCTTATTAAACTCTTCTAAATGGATCTTCTAGTAAGGAATTTCCAGTTCTTTCCAAATTCTGTTTCTGAGGTATAGCTCAATATGTAGCTTCTGAAGCTCAAATACCTTCTGAAATGAGGTACCAAATGGACCAGGTCAGACTGTTAATCAGCCTGATTGGTGAACTGAAAAAGCATCTGCAATTTGCCTTAAGTCTAGCTCAGTTTACCTGAAGTGTATGTGCAAAGATCATGATGCCTAAAGGATTGAGGTATTCCCACAAAGCCTAATCAAACTGCAGTAGCTCATTACTTTGATTGCATTATTTTGGATTGATATTCATTCTGCAATCAGCGTCTGCCCAAGGAATTTGAAACAGGAAACCCCATGTCCTTTTCATTGCACTTTTGGAAACTGGGTTGATAGTTATGCTAAGGACCTGGCTTATGGTTCCAGGGATAAAGGAAATCCTACGAAGTCAAAATAGCATTATGCTGTGTGTGTGTGTGTGTGTGTGTGTGTGTGTGTGTGTGTGTGTCTGTGTGGTGTGTGTGTGTGTGTGTGTGTGTGTGTGTGTGTTTATGTGTTCTGGGTCATATGAGAAAAGGGATATATCTCACTTTACACAAAAGACATGAACTTTATGTCATGTTTTAGAGTCTACAAGTTGCTTTTCAGGGGTTTCATGTCTTTATTGTCATGGCCTTCCTACTCTTTACACTATAAACAGTCTTTCCAAATTGTACTTATCCCATGTTTAGCATTAATATAAAGATAGACCTCAGGATTGGAAGATGCCTCAAAAGACCTTTAGTCAACAGGAAGAAACATAACCAAGTTTTTGTAATAGTGCCAAACTGATCTAGAATATGTATTAAATCAATTCCTAACTCAGAAATTTAAGAAACAATACAATGAGTCATTTTTTTCCAGTCAAAGCCACATAGGCTTGTATAGGAAGAAAAACAGAGAAGTCTATGGACACTGACAGCAAATGGGAAATACAACTATATGGACTATTCAGCAGAGCAAGAAGAGGTTTATGACTCATGTAAAGGTTCCCAATCTTGTGCAGGATGCAGGACTTGGTGAGAAATGGCAGCTCTGTGGCTCACTATCAATTTCTGGATCATAGAGCAAAAGCAAACTAAAGAAGGGATCTATCTCTACCTAGTCAAGGAAATACATAATTAGGAGCAAGAGTAGAGGAAAATATAATGAAAAAAATAAAATAAAACAGTGTTAGAGTTGGAAAGGGAACTAACATTTTACTATAGAAGTTATACAACCTCACCAAAGCAAGAAACTCTAAGAAAACTAAATGGGGGCAGAGTCAAATAGGGACTTGCTGGAGCTATCCTCCAAACCCTTCTACATACCTGTAAAAATAACTCTAAACAAATTCTAGAGCAGGAGAACCTACAAAATGAGTGACTAAAGCCCAAGACAGTCTGGAAGGTCAACAAAAAGGGGAAAAATGGACTTTCAGTAGTAATATAGAGGACTTTCAAGTATTCTTATGAAAGGACCAGAATTGAATAGAAAATTTGATTTTCAAATACAAGAATCAAGAGAAGCAAGAGAAGGTAAAGACAAAAGAGAAATCATAGGAGACTTATTAAAGTTGAATTGTTTACATTCCTACAGGGAAAGATCATATTTGTAACTCATGAGACCTTCTCAGTATTAGAGGAGTTGGAGGGAATATATACATATATATATAATATATTTATATATAATATATATATACACACAAAATGTGTGTAGGTGTGTTTATGTATATGTATGTATATATGTGTATACACATATGTGTGGATTATATATCTACATGTGTATGTAGATATTTACATACATATGTATGTATGTATATATGTTTATATATATGAATGTATAGACAGAAGGACCAAGGTGAATTGAAAATGAAAGGATGATATCTAAAAAAGAAAATTAAAGGGGGAGAGAGGAATATATTGAGAGAAGGAGAAAGGGAGAGATAGAATGGGGTAAATTATCTCACATAAAAGAGGTAAGAGAAAGCTTTTACAATGGAGGTGAAGAGCAGGGAAGAGAGAGGGATTAAGTGAACCTTACTCTCATCAGATTTGGCTTAAGGAGGGAATAACATACACAATTAAGTATTTTACCCTACAGGAAAGTAGGGGGAAGGGGCTAAAGTTTGGGTTGATAGAAGGGAGGACAGATTGGGGAAGGGGTAGTTGGAGGCAAACACTTTTGAAAAAGAAGAGTTAAAGGAAAGAATAGAATAAATGTGGGGAGGACAGGATTGAGAGAAAACATAATCTTTCACAACATGACTATTATGGAAGTGTTTTGCACAACTACACATATATAAGCTACATTGAATTGTTTTCCTTTTCAATGAGGATATGTAGGGAAGGAAGAAGGGAGAGAATTTGGAACACAAAGTTTTAAAAACAAATGGTAAAAATTGTTTTTACATGCAACTAGAAAATAAGATGGACAGGTAATCGTCTATAGAAATCTATCTTGTGGGGGCGGAGCCAAGATGGCGGAGTAGAAGGACGCACATTCACGAGCTCCGAGCCCACAACCCATGGAATTGAGGTAAAAGGAGAGCCCCATAAATTCTGAATCTCTGCAGGGGGTGCACAAACATAGGGGAAGAGATTTCCGTTCCACTGAACCCTGGAGAGCCGTCCCCGGGGTCCATCGCAGCCAGGAAAGCGGACCCCACCCCCACCCCTGGCCGCGACCCAGAGAAGCTGACCTGAGCAGACTTCAGAGAGGAAAGCTCCGGGAGAATCTCCGGCAGCCGGGAAAGTCCCTCTGCCCACAGAAGCTAAAGGTCAGTTAAAAAGAAGCCTGCGCTAGGAGAGGGGAGCGGGCCCCCTCGGGAGGAAGCGGCGGCGGCAGAGACGGGGGCAGGAAGCGGCGGAGGCAGAGGCGTGGGCGGGCGGCTGAGGCGGCAACGGCCCGGGACTCAGGAATCCCCCAGCAGCAGGTAGGATCTTCAATACTGAAGGTCTTTCCAACCTGAGGGAGCCGAGCAGAGGAGACGGCCCTGCCCCCACCCTGCTCTACTGCTGAACGCCTCTGAATAAAACCCCCAAGGGAGCTGAGCACAGCAGGCAGGGTCCCCCACCCCGCCCCCATTGGCTCTGTTCCTGAAAGTCTCTTCAGAAAGCCCCTGAGGGCCCAAGCTAGGAAGCGGCCCTGCCCCCACCCTGCGCCAGAACTAAAGCTTGCCGCGGGAAAGCGCATTTGAATCTCAGAGGTCAAGTACTAGCTGGGCGGATCCAGGCGGAGGTGGAAAGGAATCTCAGAAGTCAAGTAACTGGCTGGGAAAATGCCTAGAAAGGGAAAGAAAAATAAGACTTTAGAGAGTTTTTTCCAACAAATGCAAATGATCCCGACCTTCGGATCTGATGGGGAGGACGAGGATGTATTTTTCCCATCAGGGAAAGATGTGGAGGGCGGGGCCTCAGTACCCCAGACACCCCAGGGGGGTGTTGGGTGGGCTCAGGCCTTGGAAGAGCTTAAAAAGGATTTTGAAAAGCAAGTTAGAAAGGTGGAGGAAAGACTGGGAAGAGAAATGACAAAGATGCAAGAAGAGTATGAAAAAAAGGTCAATATCTTGGTAAAGGAGTCCCAAAAAAATGCTGAGGAAATTAACACCCTGAAAAATAGGCTCACTCAATTGGCAAAAGAGGTTCAAAAAGCCAATGAGGAGAAGAATGCATTCAAAAGCAGAATGAGCCAAATGGAAAAAGAGGCTCAAAAGCTCACTGAATTTAATAGTTCTCTCAAAATTAGAATGGAACAGATGGAGTCTAATGACTTTATGAGAAACCAAGAAATCACCAAACAAAACCAAAAGAACGATAAAATGGAAGAGAATGTGAAATATCTCATGGGAAAAACAACTGACCTGGAAAATAGATCAAGGAGAGACAACTTAAAAATTATGGGACTACCTGAAAGCCATGATCAAAAAAAGAGCCTAGACATCGTCTTGCATGAAATTATCAAGGAAAACTGCCCTGACATTCTAGGACCAGAGGGCAAAATAAGTATTGAAAGAATCCATCGATCACCACCTGAAAGAGATCCAAAAAGAGAAACTCCTAGGAACATTGTGGCCAAATTCCAGAACTCCCAGCTCAAGGAAAAAATCTTGCAAGCAGCCAGAAACAAACAATTCCAGTACTGTGGAAATACAATCAGGATAACCCAAGATCTAGCAGCTTCTACATTAAGGGATCGAAGGGCGTGGAATAGGATATTCCAGAAGGCAAAGGAACTAGGACTCAAACCAAGAATCACCTACCCAGCTAAACTGAGTATAATACTTCAAGGGAAAATATGGTCTTTCAATGAAACAGAGGACTTTCAATCATTCTTAATGAAAAGACCAGAGCTGAAAAGAAAATTTGACTTTCAAACACAAGAATGAGAGGAAGCATGCAAAAGTAAACAGCAAGGAGAAGTATTAAGGGACTTACCAGAAATGAACTGTTTGCATTCATACAGGGAAGGACAATATTTCTAACTCTTAAAACTTTTCAGTATCTGGGTGGTTGGTGGGATCACACATACACATGTACACGCATGCACACACATACACACATGCATTCACATGCAGAGACAGAGAGCACAGATTGAACTGAATAGGATGGGACCATACCTTAAAAGAAATTAAGGTAAATGGTGAGAGAGAAATGTAGTGAGAGGAAAGAGGGGGAAATGGAAGGGCGTAACTATATGTCATTTAAGAGGCAAGTAGGAGATGTTTTTAGTGGAGGGAAAAAGAGGAGAGCTGAGGGAAAAAAAAAAAACAAACAAACAAACAAACAAAAGTTTACCCTCATCACATTTGACTAAACGAAGGAGTGAAATGCACACTCATTTTGGTATGAAAACCTATCTTACAGTATAAGAAAGCGGGGGAGAAGGAGATATTGGGGGGGGGGATGATGGAAGGGAGGGCAAAGGGAGGAGGGAGTAATTGAAAGTCAACACTTGGGGAGGGACAGGATCAAAGGACAGAAGAGAAACAATGAGGGGCAGGTTAAGAGGGATGGCAATTCAGTTAGTCTTACACAACACGACTATCAGGAAGGTCACTTGCAAAGCTACACAGATATGGCCTATAATGAATTGCCTGCCGTACCAAAGGGAATGGATGGGGAGGGAGGGATGGGGAGAATTTGGAACTCAAAGTTTCAGGAACAATTGTTTAGTATTGTTGTTGCAACTAGGAAAGAAGACATACAGTTAATGAGGAATAGAAAGTCATCTGGCCCTACAGGAGAAAAGAGAAGATAGAGACAAGGGAAGGGAGGGATGACAGAAGAGAGGACAGATTGAAGATAGGGAAAATTAGATTGCTTGGGGTATTGGGGTGGGGGGAGGGGAGAAAAGGGGAGAAAATTTGGAACCCAAAAATTTGTGAAAATGAAAGTAAAAAGCTAAATAAATAAATTAAAAAAAAAAAAAAAGAAATCTATCTTGTCCTACAGGAAAGTGAGGAGGAGGAGGATAGGAGAGGGGTAAGGTAAAAGAGGAGAGTTCTGACTGGGGGGAATGGGTAATCAGAATGCAAGCCCTTTTGGGGTAGGGGCAGGGAGAAAATTTGGAACTCAAAATCTTGTGGAAATGAATTTTGACTAAAATAAATAAATATTAAAAAAAGGAAATTAAATAGGACTAAATAGAAGATAATAACTCTATGAGACAAAAATAATTTTTTAAGTTAAAAGTCTAAAGAAGAAAATGTGAGAAATATTTAGCAAAAATAACTGACTTGGAAAATAGATTGAAGAAAAAGAATTAATTATTGGATTAACTGAAATTGATGACCAGTAGAAGAGCCAAGACATCACATTTCAACAAGTCACAAAAGAAAATTGTCTATATTTCTTAGATATAGCAGGAAAGGTGGAAAGAGAAAGAATCTACCAGCCACCTCCTGAAAGAAACCCCACAATCAAAATTCCAAGGTATGATATAGCCAAAATCCAGAGATTCCAGATCAAGAAAAAACACTGCAAATGACCAGGAAAACACAAAGAAGAAAGAATTCAAGTGCCAAGAAGCCACAAGAAGAATCTCCAAGATTTAGTAGCCTTCGCTACAAAGGAATTAAGTATTTCTAATATGATATTCTAGAAGGCAAAAGAGATAGTCCATACACAAATATTATTTACCCAAGCAATCTGAGAATAATTTTATGGTGGGGATAAGAGGAAGGGAGAATATACCTTTAATGAAAAAGAACTTTTCTGCTGAAAAGATCAGAACTTAATAAAAATTCTAACATGCAAACATAGGAACCATGAGAAACATGAAAGGCTAAATGTGAATTAACAATCATAACAAATGTTAAGTACAAATTGATCATATGCTAATATAAGGATGCATATACACCTTCAGAATCATATCGTTATCATGAGGTCATGAAAGAAGTCTAATTAGAGGTCCTGAGAGAAGTTCTGTTTTATTTGGATCATCTTAAAAAATAAAAGGAAAGGGATGGGGGAGGAGAAATATACTATGGGAAAATGGGAGAGAATGCATAAGGGACATTTTTTCACATAATTGGATTATACAGATAGAAGTTTATACAAACAAGGAGAAAAGAGTCAGGAAAATGGGTGACTCATGAACTGCATTTTCGTTTGATTTCAAAAGAAGGAAGAATACACATATACACACATGGGTTATATATGAATACAGTTCACTCAACAAGAAAATGTAAGGAAAAAAAGGAAAGAAAAAAGGGGGAAATAAGATGGAGGGAAAATTAAAGAGGAAGTTGACTATAAAGAAAAAGATAGGACTACAAAAATATAGTAGTTCTTTTGAGGAAAGAATTGACAACTAATGAGGGGTCTCCATTAAATGAGAAGTGACTGAAGAAATTATAGCATATAAATGTGATGGAATACTATTGCACATTGAGAAATCATGAAAGTTAAAGTTTCAGAGAAACCTGGGATGACTTATATGGACTAATACAGAGTGAAGTGAGCAAAATCAGGAAAATATGGGTTTTTTTTTTAATTTTTTATTAATTAATTATTTTTGGTTTTCAACATTCACTTCCACAAGATTTTGAGTTCCAAATTTTCTCCCTGTCTCTAACCTCCCCATCTCTCTCTATCCCTTCCCAACTCACCCCAGGACAGCATGCATTCTTACTACCCCTTCCCCAAATCTGCCCTTCTTTCTATTACACCCTCTCTTCTTTTATCCCCTTCCCCTCTATTTTCTTGTAGGGCAAGATAGATTTCTATACCCCATTGCCTGCATGTCTTATTTCCCAGTTGCATGTAAAAAAAATTTTTTTAACATTCACTTTTAAAACTTTGAGTTCCAACTTCTCTCCCATCCTTCATCCCCTTTCACCCCCATTGATAAGGTAAACAATTTGATATAGGTTACACATACATAGTCATGAAAAACACTTCCATAACAGTCATGTTGTGAAAGACTAATTATATTTCCCTCCATACTATCCTTGCCCCAATTTATTCTATTCTGTCTTTTGACCCTGACCCTCCTCAAAAATGTTTACTTCTAATTACCCATTCCTCCCATTTGTCATCTTTTCTATCATGCTTTCTTCTCATCTGTCCTCTCCTCCATTGAAAAAAGCTTATCCTTGCCTTTTTTATGTGAAAGATAATTTACCCTATTCAATTTCTCTCTTTCTCCTTTTCCCAATATATTATTTTCTCATGCCTTATAGTTATCATCCTTTCATATGCAACTCACCATCTGCCGTCTATCCACATGCGTATAATCCTTCCAACTACCCTAATACTGAGAAAAGTCTCCAGAGCTACAAATATTATCTTTCCATTTAGGAATGTAAACAGTTCAACATTTCTAAGTCCCTTATGATTTTCCTTTCCTGTTTACCTTTTCATGCTTCTCTTCATTCTTGTGTTTGAAAGTCAAATTTTCTATTCAGTTCTCATCTTTACATCAAGAATGATTGGAAGTCCTCTATTTCCCTGAAGTTCCAGTTTTTCCCTGAAGTATTACACTCAGTTTTGCTGGGTAAGTGATTCTTGGCTTTAATCCTAGCTCCTTTGACCTCTGGAACATCATATTCCAAGCCCTCTAATCCCTTAATGTAGAAACTGCTAGATCTTGTGTTATACTGATTGTGTTTTCACAATTCTCAAATTACTTTTTTCTGACTGCTTAAAATATTTTCTCTTTGACCTGGGAGCTCTGGAATTTGGCTACAGTATTCCTAGGAGTTTTCCTTTTGGGAGCTCTTTGAGGAGACATTGGTGGATTCTTTCAACACTTATGTTACCCTCTTATTCTAGAATATGAAAGCAGTTTCTTTGATAATTTCTTGAAAGATGATATCTGGACTCTTTTTTTTTTTTTTGATCATGGCTTTCAGGTAGTCCAGTAATCTATTTTCCAGGTCAGTTGTTTTTTCAAAGAGATATTTCACATTGTCTACTATTTTCCTTTAGTTTTATTTTATAATTTCTTGATTCCTCACAAAGTCATTAGCTTCTATCTGCTCCATTCTAATCTTTAAGGAATTGTTTTCTTCAGTGAGCTTTTGAACCACCTTTTCCATCTGGCCAATTCTGCCTTTTAAGGCATTCTTCTTCTCATTGGTTTTTTGAATCTCTTTTGCCATTTGGGTTAATCTATTTTTAAAGTATTATTTCCTTCCTGCATTTCGGGGGTCCCTTTAGCAAGCATTTGACTTGGTTTCCAGGATTTTCTTTCATCACTCTCATTTCTCTTCCCAATTTTCCCTCTACTTCTCTTAATTGATTTTCAAAATCCTTTTTTGAGCTCTTTCATAGCCTGAGACCAATTCATATTTTTCTTGGAGCTTGGGACGTAGGAACTTTGACTTTGTTGTTTTCTTCTGCTTGTATATTTTGGTCTTCCTTGTCACCAAAGTAAGATTCTATAGTCTTATTCTTATTCTGGTTTTTGCTCATTTACTTGACAAGTATTGTAAGTCCTTCTTCCCTTACTGTCAATCAATACAACCTGTCCCATCTGATCATGTCTCAAATCTCATTATTTCTCAATCTTTCTGTATTGTCAGCCTTTGAGACCTAAATCTTAGCAAAATTTCACAATCATTACATTTTCTTTCATTCCCTAAATCAATGACCAAAGTAAAGTAGTTATATTTCTTTCTCCCTGTTGTCATTTCCAAACTCTCCATTTACCACTGTCGTTCAGAAATCTCATTTCCTTTTATTTTTACTCTATTAAAATGAATAATCCAATCCAGAAAGTAATGGTCATTATATATTCATGCTGTGAGTACATTTATTCCTTTCCTAGTAAGTTTAATTCTGGATTAGTCTTTTCCTCCCCCATGTTCAACTTCAACATACATAGGAATTGTCCCTTAAATACTCACTTTTCAAGTTTATCAGCACCATCAGTTAACAAGACCTAGTCTTTCACTCTAATTCATTAACTCACAAAGATGGTCATATCCTTACCCTTGCCATTACCCACAACTATTTCACTTCCATGTTAATGAAATTTCTTTATTACATCATGGTATTTCATCATTTTATTTTTCTCTGTGTATCAAAACACCTAATTCTGTTGTTCATCCTCATTGTGATCACCATTTACCTTCAGCCTCAGCTCCATCCCTTTATTTAGTTCTTTTCTAGGCCATCACTACTGCACTGGTTACATTCTTCTCTTTTCCCTATCTTAACACCTTCCTGAACCCGTTCAATTCTATATTATGATCTCCTTTTGAATTCCTTGTCCCATTGGCAGCGAAGCATGAGGCTGTAAAACATCTAGTTCATGATCTTCATGTAACGGATAAGAAAACTATGGCCCAGAGAGGTTATGTGAATTTGCAAAGGTCATATAGCAAGGGAAGAAATGAGCAGAATCTCATGGGTTATGGTGCCCAATTGTGCACACTTTCTATAAGACATAAATTTCTCTCTATGTAAACCTCCATTGAGGTTACAGTTAACTTTACTTAATTGAATTGCTAAGTGATATTTTATACTGTCATTGAAGGTTACATAGAATTTTTGGCAAAGTAGCTTAACGGTACTTTCCTGGCAAAATTCCCACAGGCTTAATCACATCTTTTCTATCCTAAATTCTCAGCCATCATTGTCAGTTTGATTTGATATTCCTCTTTGGTACTAAACTATTCTGCAGAGATGCCATGCATTATTGAACAGATGTCACATTTCACCCTAGAGTGTGTTTTATTGATAGGTAAAGCTTTTCTTGCATATCTAGTTCATTTGGAATGAAAAGCACTTTGTAAATAGATGTTTTCTTTAAATGAGATAAATGGTCTGTGAAACAAAATATAATAGTAGCAAAGTGAAAGTTAAGCACCATTGTAAAATCAGTTATACTTTTCCTGGCCTTGTATATCTTTCAATCATTCATTGACTCTTTTGAGAAATATTTATTGACTGCCCACCATGTATGAGGCCATCTCCAAGGATCTTTAAGGGATATGATGGCTGATTAGAAGAAATTTCTACCCTCAAGGAACTTGCACTCTAGCAAGGGAGATAATGCTTACAGTCACAACTAGATGGAACATAAATCAGTATGGGGTAAGTACATTTGTACTGCAATAAATGACATAGGAAAGAAAAATTCCTTTTTAAGTAGGGTGGTCATTGTTGACTTCATGATGGAGTTGACCATTGAGTAGGGATGTATAAGATGAAATTTTGTCTGTAGTAAATGAAGTGGGAGGAAAATTTTCCAAGAAAAAAGTAATGACTTGAGGGTCAATGTGATACAGAAGATGGATTGCTGAACTTGGTGAACCAAGGAGACCTAAGTTCAAATCCAGATTCAGACACTTAGTATCTATGTGACTCTTACCTATATATATAACTTAACTTCTCTTGGCTTAAATTCTCTCCAGGTTAAACCCAGTGGCTTCTATGGTCCTTTCCAGTTCTAAATCTATGAATTCCTTGAACAAAGGCAAAGATAGAGGTTTAGAGTAGCATCCATGGAAGAAATAGTATCCTATTTTAGAGGATGGGATAGCATATGTCCTATATGAGAAATATCAGAACTGGTATAGGGATAAATATCATATTAACCAAAGTGATAAGAGATCACCATGATCTACAGTTCTAAGTAAAACAATTTAAAAGATTGATTTTGAGGCTTTAAGAGATGATTGTTATTTACAGAGTGGGGAGAGAATCCTGGACTGAAAAGTGAAGGATATTTTTAGGATGTTCCCACCCAGGCATTCTACAACCTCTCAAAATCAACATGACTAAACCATCATATCCCCGCTACAAACAGCTCTGCTTTGTGACTTGTTTGCATGCTATCCTCTATTACTGCGACTGCCTCAGAGAATTATTTGCAAAAGCTTTCCTCTTCCTTTCTTTTGAAATATCATCAAAATGTCATCAGTGATCTACTCAGTTCATGCACTAACAATTTTCAAGAAGATTAAATGATTCAAAGTTAATACTTTAGCATATTATATTAATTACTAATATTTTCATGGTTATCTTTGTAACTTTCTCCCTTCTTTTCCCTTCCCTCTCTCCTTCTCTCTCTTTTTCCCTCCCTCTATTTCTCCTTTCTTCTTCCCTCTTTTCCTTCCTTTATTCTTTTCCACCTTACTTAAATATTAAATATATGAAAGTTTTATCACCTACAACTGACCGGGGCTGACTCTCCGTGCCCAGTCCTTCACCGACACGCTCGACCCCTTCTCCCGTACCAGGGCTTCGGACGTCTCCGGACCGATCCCGGGGAAAGAACGGCTCTCGATCAGACAGTCACGGAGTGCAAAGTGTTTATTGAGAAGTCACACCAGAAGTCCCCCCGAGCTCCCTAGGGCATTGTCTTTTATCCCCGCTCTGTTCCGGGTTCTTAGGTCATTCTCCCATTATGGTCATGTTTCTATTCTGGGGCACTGATTGGACGCTTAGCCACCTGAGGGTGGTGCTGTACCTTGTACACGAGCCCTCCTTGCACCCTACGTCAGAGTGTCACGAGCTGTGCTCGTGACACACCTGCGCAGTTGGTGGGTTTGGACTCCCGGCCGCCGCCTTCCCACTCAGGGTGGTCGTCGCCCCTCACAGCTCCCCCTTTTTGTTTTATAAAGGGAGTCGTATTTCTGCCTTCAGAGCCTCTAGGGAGCGTCGGAGGATTCGAAAGAACATTTGCACAATGCATGGTACACAACACAGTGAGAGCATAAAAAGAACAATTGCTAACAGCGCAATAACAATCCAATGTAAGAAATCTGTGAGGGACAATCCCTTAAACCAATCAAAGAGGGATGGGGTAACCCAATGATCCCATTGTTTGGTATATTCTATTGTGGCATTTTCCATAGCTGCTATTATTGCATCTAGCGCGCTCAATTCAGATGTGAAATTGGTGGCCAAGGTGGCGTTTGTCAAAACAGATTCCAGATACATATACATGGATACATTATAGGGGATAGGTGTTACACAGACAGGATAATACTTGTAGTGGCACTGCAATCTCATATATCGCAACATCAATGCCTGTTGGTGCGCTAAGACCTGTACTACCCCGGATATAGCTTGTAACTCCTGGAATAACACCCGATCAATGTGTTCCTGGTGCCTCCATGCTATTCCGGATTGAATCATGAACTTCTGGAGGGAGTGTGCAAGGAACGTCACCTCGCTCTGCAATCTTTGAATTTGCACTTCCTCCAGAATGTTCATGGCTAAATTGACTACCGAGAGTACTTCCCCAATCCCCGGGGCTTCTCTCCTTGAGCGTACCAACTGCATTAGAATTTCTTCTGCTGGTGAATTAGCATAAGGATCAGCTTTTACTGGGTGGATGGTATAAGGGGGTACCCTCAGGAAAAATATAACATATTGAGAGTGTGAACTATTAAGTGTGTTAGTTATGATGGGGCTCTCGCAGGTTACATTATATCCGCCTTTAAGTCCATTTAACCGTGACACAGAAAGGTTCCCCATCCCACATAGCATAAACATCGCACCAGGTCCTGTTTGTACATTCCCAGTCAGGTTAGAACAGATATACCATTGGCCTGGTATCTCCGCGCATGGATGTGCTTGGTCGAACACCGGTTTCCATGGTGCGTAGGCGTCAGGGTGTTGCCAAAGATCTGCGATGGAAGAGCTGCCCTCAATAGCTACCCTGGTGGGACCGAGTGCTAGGCCTACTTTCCACAGGTGTATTTGTGGTATCCCAGGTTCCGGGATTGGCACTGGCGCCACCAAGGTAGGCACTATGTCGCCATCCCAAAAATGAAGTCGAGTCCCGTTTCTTTGGAGTCCATATCTATGAAAACCAGTGGAGCAAGGCTGCATAGGGCTGAAGACCCAAGGGGTAGGTTTGCAGGGTGGCAGAGGCGCGCTCTGCCAGGTGGAATTGGGTGGCCTGCTCACTTTGATGGGTTTGGGGGTTGAACCCGGGCCGCGGAGGCAAGAGGGGCAAGAGCGCCGAAGTCTGGTTGGTAGGCCATCAGGGGAGGGTCTTTTGGGCAAAGGGAGGATGGGCTGAGATGAATATGTCGGGTCTGGGTGCGGGATGGCCAGCATGTGCGCCCGCAGGGCCCCTCGGTTTTTCTGAGGGTGTGGGGCTTGATCTAGCGTCCTTGGTTCTAGGGGGAAGCACAAGGTACATGTATCATTGAGGGGGTTGCTGCGAGTGCCATTCACATAAAGACATAGGGGGGTGTTAGTTCCTATAGTGAGCCAGGAAAGAGTGTTAGTATAGTGGGTAGACACCATTGGTAAGGGTTCCTTTATGCCTTCTGCAAGCGCTGTGACATTCCCTGACATTGATAGAGGAATAGGTTCATGCTGCCAGGTCACTAATTGAAATAAGGGTAGGTTAGGTGTAATTGCCCAATGAGTCGCCTCTGAGGTGTTGACCCTCAGTGGTACCCAGGGAAGAGCATGGCTATTTGGTATCGGCCACAGCACCAGGTGTAAGTTTGCCAAGGCCAGCAGGCCTTGGACGACTGCCCTTCGGATCGCGCGCTCCGTGCGGTTGTGGCGTCGAGACCGTCTTCTCTTCCGCGGTGTCTGCTGCGCGGCTGTCAGGAGGGGCTTCTCTGGTCCATCGGACTGGTACCCATCGGAGGCCGGATCCATTTTCACCTGTGGAGACACAAACGTATCCCCGACCCCTCACCTCTACAGGGTGGGGACCGTGCCATGTAAGGTGTTCATCTCTCCACCACACTTTCTGGGGACCGGGGTTGGGCAGGGGTAAGGTGGCCTCAGTACGGCGACGTAAGGGATGACATACTGCAAAGCGCATGGCCGGTGTTACGCCGTCATCGTTCACTCGTAAGAAATTGCACGTGAACACGGCTTGTGCTAATTGGGCTTGTGTTAAACGGCCAGCCACTCCCCCTTTTTGTTTTTGCAGAGTGCGCTTGAGGGTGGAGTGAGCGCGTTCCACAATAGCTTGGCCTGTAGGGTTATAAGGGATGCCAGTGATATGGGAGATGGACATCTCCCGAAGAAATTGGGAAAAACCTTGGGATTTGTAGGCAGGACCGTTATCCGTCTTGATAGCGGACGGGGTACCCGCCACAGAGAAGCAATGTAAAAGGTGAGAAATAACGCATTTGGTAGATTCCCGAGGTTGTAAGGAGGCAAAGAGAAAGCCCGAAAAAGTATCAATGGAAACATGAATGAGAGAGGAACCGTAATGAGTAACGTCCATCTGCCAGAGGCGATTAGGGGCGTCACCCTTAGGGTTGGAGACGCAATCAGACGGAGGGGGGCGGAAAGGGACACAATTAGCGCATTTCTTCACTATACTTCTGGCCTCGTCTCTGGAAATGCCCATAGAGATGGCGAAGTGACCGAGCAGAGAGGTGAAAGCGTTGATGAGCTTGAGAGGGGGGATTCATCCACAAAGAAGATAGGTAAAGTAGAAAGAGCGGCATCAGCTTTATAATTTCCCTGAAAATATCGGTCCTTGCGGTAGATACGTGAGAGCGAACATGTAAAACATAGACCGGATAAGCGCGGGCATGAATAGCGAGTTGTAAAGGCAGCAAAAGATCCTTGACGGACGAGGAAGAATCCGCCAAGTATGCATCTGCTAAATGTGGTAATAGCAAGGCACAGTACATGCTATCAGTAATCAAGTTAAAGGGTTGGTCTGAAAATATGAGGAATGCTTGATGAATAGCGTATAGCTCATTCTTTTGTGCTGAAGTATAAGGGGTGGTGAAACATTTTAAGATACTTACCTGGGGCGCATAGACAACTGCGCGCCCCCTCTTGGTTGCGTCTGTAAAGACGTTGACCTATCCTGATGTTGGTCCTGATACTATAACAGGTGGGGGTCTCTCTAATGGCATTTGTGCCCATCCCCGGAGTGGGGGGGGTAAGGGCGCTGCGGTAATCTCATGCTGAGTCAAGACAACAGCCCACTCCTCGCTCTCTTGGGCAATAGTGGTGAGTACATCAAGTGGAGTAGCGAGGAAAATGATTGGTCTCTGATTTGTTAGCTGTTGGACCCTGTGGCTGGCTCTCAATAGTAGGTGTGCCTGGATGTGAAGCCGCGAGGGCAGTGAGCATTTACTTCTTTCAGGGTACACCCATTCCATGACCCCCACGTCTTGGAATATAGGGGCCAGTAGTCCCGCTACGGGGCTGTGTAAGACCGTTATTGCTAAGGGTTTCTTGGGGTCATAGCGGGTAACTGCTGCATGTGCCTTTGTCATGATATTGTTTAGTGCTTTTTGTGCATCTGCTGTCCATTCCCTGGGTGAATTTAGATCGGCACTCCCATGCAAGATGTCATAGAGAGGCTTCATTTCCTCATTTGTTATGGGGGTTGTGGCTCTAAGCCATTGGATGCTTCCTATGAGCTTTTGGAAATCATTGAGTGTCTTCACCATGGTAGGATCTATTTTTGGGAATGGTCTTTGTATCTCATTGTTCCGGATGTCGTGGCCCAAATAGGTGTAAGAGTCAGGCCCTTTCTGGATTTTTTCAGGGGCTACTGAGAGTCCACGTGCTTTTAGGGCGGTGAGGACTGCTTTCAGTATCTGTTGAAGCTTCGTGCGGTCTGGATGAGCTATAAGAATATCATCCATGTAATGCACTATCTCAGCCTCAGGGTACTTTTGTCTTGTAGGGGCAATAACTGCGTGGACATACCATTGGCAGATGGTGGGGCTATTGGCCATGCCTTGAGGGAGCACTGTGAATTCAAAACGCTTTGAAGGCTGTGCAAAATTCGCCATGGGGACAGTAAAGGCGAACTTTTCATAATCCTTTGGGTGCAAAGGGATGCTGTAGAAACAATCTTTAATGTCTATCACTACTATCGGCCAACTTCTGGGTATGAGTGCCCGGGCTGGGTAGCCCTGGCTGCAAGGCTCCCATGGGCTGTACTACCTTATTGACTTGTCTCAGGTCAATAAGCATACGCCACTTTCCTGATTTCTTTTTTTATTACAAATATTGGGGGAATTATAAGGGCTTGTGGGAGGGTCTAATATGTTTTTCTGCTAATAATGTCTGTACTATCTCCCATACTGCTGTTTGCTTTTCCTTTGTGAGGGGCCACTGCTCCACCCATACGGGGCGGTCATGTTTCCAATTGAGCGGTAAGGGGTGTGGACTTTCACTCGGGGGCAGTGGCCCTCATTAGTTTAAATGGGTCGTTAATTGAACTTGCATTTGCCCCAGGAGGTCCCTGCCCCATAGAGAGTAGGGGAGTTCGGGGATGCAGAGGGGCCGGAAATATCCGGATTGATCCTCACACATCCATTGTAGGAGACGAGCCGAACGGAAGGCTTGTGCGCCTCCCCCCCACTCCCATGACGGGGCGGACAGTTGGTGATTTTTTCCCATTCTGGCCTCCATTGTTCTCCCTGCTATTACAGAGGCGTCTGCGCCTGTGTCAACTAGACCAGTAATCTCCTTCCCCTCTATGGTTATGGTGAGCATGGGCCTTTCTTCTGTAATGCTCTGTGTCCAAGCTACCCACCTCTCTCCCGGGAGGTTCCAATCCTTGTCTATCCAGGGCACGGGTAGGGCAGCGGCTATTGGTTTGCGGGTTTGCCAAAGGGACAGGGTAGGCATGGGGGTTAGTCAAATAAATGGTGCCCTTGCTTGTTATTCAAAAGCTGGGTGTGTACCACCACTTCCGGAAATTGGTCCGTCCCCACAATCAGCCTGGGGTGGTCCGTAGGGGTGACCTTCACGGACGTGGTGGTCCACGGGGGCACTTCTTTCGCCTCGATAGCGAAGATGTTAGTCCTCATTGGGGGGGACGAAACGGGTTTGCGCGAGGATTCAGACCCCGCGGGTGCCGTCCCTCGCTTTTCGGACCCGCTGTTCCGTTTCCCTGTTGTTTTCCCTGTCCTCTGCTTTTCCCTACAATGTTTGGCGAGATGTCCCGCACCGTTACAATTGAAGCACCGCATGCCACCCGCCTTTTAATTTTGGACATGATCTTCTAAAATGCCCCTCCCTGCCACAGTTGTAACATGCCCCTCCACTGTTTCTAGCGGGGTTAAGGTTTAAGACCTTCTGCAAGCTGGCCACTAATTTTGGATCTGAATCATCCTCCACATCTAAACATTTGTCTATTATCTCCTGTATAGTCGGGTTAGCTGGCAGGGTGGCCAGGATCCCTCTATTTTGTACCCTGAAGGCCTTCTTTGAACAGTTGGATGATAAGTTCAGTAGCTAAATCTCCTCTGCCATATTTAGCGTATATGGTTTCTTGCACTCTGGTCATAAATTTTATAGGTGTCTCATTTCTCCTTTGTTTTAATGCAGACAGCCTCCCCTTTTCTTTTACTCCTAATTTCTCTAGGGCGTCCATGTTGCAAACCTGCACTTGCTTAAGCACCTCATCGGGCATTTGCAATTGAGCGTTCACTCCAGCCCAGTCCCCACAACCTGTGATCTGATTAGTCATTCGGTTCAGCGGCCGCAGTATCATCGGGGTGGGCCGCGTCAGAAGCGCGACGAGCCAAACGTTGCAAGTACGCGCGGTAGGCAACGTAAGCTGAGGCTTCAAGACATGCTTGCATTATCTCGTCCCAATCCCCCGGGCAACCAGACTGACACTGAGACCGATGATCCCACTAGTTTTCTCACAAAGGCTGATCCAGCTCCATATTTTATTACTGCCATCCTTAAGGTCTTTAAGGAATTTGTAGGGGACCTGTCTATGTGTTTTTACCATTCTCTCCTGACCCTGCGGATCCCTTTCGGCTTGTTGAAAGACCGGAAAGGCAACAGGGTTTAGGCCCCAATCATCCCAATTCTATAGTCTCTCCCTCCCCTGCTGCCGTTATTAAGGATTTTTGGAGGAGGGACTTGCCCCTCTTTTCTGTTCTCGTGGGGAACTTCCCTCTTGGGACAAATTCTCATCCTCCCTAGTCCTGGGGGCTTCCTTCTTTCTCACACTAGGTACTTCCCTGTTCTGGGGTACTTCCTTCTTTCTTACACTATGTACCCTCCCTGTTTCTCATGGGGTCTTACTACTCCTTTCCCACAGGACTCTGTCTCTTCTTGTCCCCGGCTTCTCCCAGGTCTTTGACTCTGCGTTGGAGAGCTCTGTGCGTAGGTCGGTGAGGGGAGGGGTCGGTCCCTGCGCCGCCAGCCGTCTAAGGCTGTCCCAAGGATATATCGGCTGGGGCTCCTCCTCTCCCTCGTCCTCCGACCCACACAAAGATTCCCCCAACTTGTGTCCCGCTACAGACCGGGGATCGGTGGTTGGTTGCGGATTAAGAGCAGAGGCTACTGTACTGTACAGAACGAAGTCCTGGGAAGATAGGACTGTAGGGTCCTCTTTGTGATAGGCCGCCATTTGTTGTCCCACAACGGCCCATCTACTGGGGTCGAGCCCTGTATGTTTCTACCCAAGGGGCTCACTATCAAGATCTTTTCCACCCAGTCTCTGCATGTTCTAATATGAATTTTTATACCATTGGACTTGCACAGCTTATACAGCTGGCAGGCTAGCACTCCCTTTTCTTCTGGCTTAACCTGTATCGAACCCATCCTGCCTTCTGAGCGGGCTCCGGCAAGCAAAAGAAGCGCGGTGCAGTTACTTTCGATTTCGCCGGCTTTCAAGCGCGGCGCAGTTACTTTCGATTTTTGCCGGCTTTCCTGCTTGCTCCCGCCCAGGCTGTCTGATCCTTCTGTCCCGACCAGCGGGACAGGCAGGGGCCCCTCTTACTTACGTATCGGTGGTCTCTCTTCGGTGGCCCCACGTTCGGGCCCGCCAACTGACCGGGGCTGACTCTCCGTGCCCAGTCCTTCACCGACAACGCTCGACCCCCTTTCTCCCGTACCAGGGCTTCGGACGTCTCCGGACCGATCCCGGGGAAAGAACGGCTCTCGATCAGACAGTCACGGAGTGCAAAGTGTTTATTGAGAAGTCACACCAGAAGTCCCCCCCGAGCTCCCTAGGGCATTGTCTTTTATCCCCGCTCTGTTCCGGGTTCTTAGGTCATTCTCCCATTATGGTCATGTTTCTATTCTGGGGCACTGATTGGACGCTTAGCCACCTGAGGGTGGTGCTGTACCTTGTACACGAGCCCTCCTTGCACCCTACGTCAGAGTGTCACGAGCTGTGCTCGTGACACACCTGCGCAGTTGGTGGGTTTGGACTCCCGGCCGCCGCCTTCCCACTCAGGGTGGTCGTCGCCCCTCACAGGCACCTTCAGATAGTAAATAGTTTAGTGTAATAGATTTAAAAGATGCCTTCTGGGTTTGCCCCCTAGATCAAGAAAGTAGACCTTTATTGGCCTTTCATTGGGAAGATCCTAACATGGGGCAGAAGCAACAGTTAAGGTGGTATGTTCTTCCCCACAGATATACTGAATCACCAAATATGTTTGGGCAAATACTAGAAGGAATAATGGAAGGGTTCAGATCTCCCTTTTTCGCTGCTATTCTATAATAGGTAGATGATTTATTGGTCACTAAAAAAAAAGAGAGGTTAGCAATGCAACTGTTCAGCTTTTAAATTACCTAGGGATAAAAGGACTTAGAGTCTTTAGAAGTAAACTACAATTTGCAGAGAGAGAAGTAAAATATCTGAAGCACTTAACTAGTGAAGGAAGTAAAAACTCAGACTCTGAAGGAGTTTCAGGGATACGGCAAACACCATTCCCTCTGACAAAAAGAGAGCTTAGGAAATTTCTGGGACTGGTAGGGTATTGCAGAAACTGGATTAATTCATATGTTATACTGACCAAATCTTGGTACAGCACGCTGTTTAGAGGAACAATCAGAACTCATAAGATGGGAGTCCCCAGGGTCAGGAAAGTTTTCAGAAGCTCCAACAGATCTTGATGTCGCCCCCAGTGTTAGCTCTACCCTCCCTAGAAAAACGTTTCCACTTATTTGTTGATGTGGATAAAGGAACAGCTCTTGGGGTCTTAGCACAAATAAGAGGAGGGTAGAGAAGGCCTGTTGCCTCCCTTTCTAAGATCCTGGATCCCATCACCTGAGGATGGCCTACTTGTATCCAGGTCGTGGCTGCCGCTGCTGCTGCCGCTGCCACACTAGTAGAAGAAAGCAGAAAGTTAACTTTTGGAGAAAGTCTAATAGTCAGCATCCCTTACCAAGTAAGATCTATCTTAAATCAACGAGCTTGGAGGCAGCTCACAGATTCTAGAATTTTGAAGTATGAGGAAATCCTAGAACAGGATGATTTTTGTGGGTTTATTTTACAGCGTGTGACTTTGCTAATGTTGTTACTTTCAACTAGCTTTTTAGTTGATTTTCTGGGAGTCTCTAAGTATAACCATTATATTATCTGCAAAGTTTTTGTTTTCTCATTGCCTAGTCTAACTCCATCAATTTCTTTTTCTTCTCTTATTGCTATAGCTACTATTTCTAGTACAATATTGAATAATAGTGGTGATAATGGGCATCCTCGATTCACCCGATTTTTCTGGAGAAGGCTTTGCTTCTAGGTTATCCCTTTTACAGATACTACATATTTTTTGGTTTTAGATAAATATTACCTACTTTAATGAAAGCTCCATTTATTCCTATACATTCTAGAGTTTTGAATAGTAACGAGTATGTTACTTTGTCAAAAGCTTTTTGTCTGTATCTGTTGATATAATCATATGACTTCTATTGGTTTTATAATTGATGTGGGCAGTTATGCTGATATTTTTTCTAATATTGAACAAGTCTGCATTCCTGGTATAAAATTCTACGTGATCGTAGTGTGTGATCTTTGTGATATGTTGCTGTAATTTCCTTGCTAGTATTTTATTTAAAATTTTTGCAACAATATTAGTAAAACTAATTTTTGTAGTTTTCTTTCTGTTTTGACTCTTCCTGGTTTAGTTATCAGCGCCATATTTGTATTATAAAAGGAATTGGGAGGACTCCTTTGTCCATTTTCCCAAATAGTTTATATAGTATTACACTTAATTATTCTTTGTTCAGTAGGATTCACTTGTGAATCCATCTGATCCTGAGGATTTTTTCTTAGGGACCTCATTAATGGTTGTTCAATTTCTTTTTTCTAAAACAGGGTTAAGTATTGCACTTCTGTTCCTCTTGCCAACTTTTTATTTCTGTACACAGCCATCCATTTCACTTAAGATTGTCAGACTATATTTACAATTATTATATTATTATATATATTCACAATAACATGGAAATATAATTGCTACTAATTGTTTTAATTTCTTCTGCATTCGGCAGCGAATTCACCATTTTCATTTTTGATACTGGTAATTTTTTTTTTTAATAAAATTGACCAACAGTTTTATTTTACTGATTTTTTTCCCATAAAACTAGCCCTTCATTTTATTTATTAATTCAATGATTTTTTTACTTTCAATTTTATTACTCTCTTTTCTGATTTTCAGGATTTCCATATTGGTGTTTAATTGGGGATTTTAAATTTGTTCTTTTTCTAGGTTTTTTTTAAGTTGCATATCCAATTCATTGGTCTGTTCTTGCTCTACAGTGTTTGGAGAGGTGATTTTTCCTCTAAGTACCATTTTGCTGCATCTCATAAATTTTGGTGTATTATCTCATTGTTTTCATTCTTTTTAATGAAGTTATTATTTCTATTTTTTTTATTCTTTGAGCCACTAAACTTTAGGTTTAGATTAGTTTCCAATTAATTCTCCATCTATATTTTTGTGGGCCTTTACTAAATGATATTTTTTATTGCATGATGAATGATATGAAAGGGATGAATTTAATATTTTTGATTTTCTGCTTTTGGTTGGGAGGTTTTTTATGTCCTAATACATGGTCAGTTTTTGTGTAGGTGCCATGTACCACTGCAAAAAAGATATATTTCTTTCTATTCTCATTCAATTTTCTCAAAAGTCTATATTATCTAACTTCTCTAAAAATTCTATTCATCTGTTTTAACTTGTTTATCTTTTTTGGTTAAATTTGTCTATTTCTGAGAGGGTAAAGTTGAGATCCCTCCCTAGTATAGTCTTATTTTCTGGGCAGCTAGGTGGTGTAGTGGATAGAGTAACCAGTACAGGAGTCAGGAGGACCTGAGTTCAAATCTCACCTCAGATACTTGACACTCACTAGCTGTGAGACCTTGGGCAAGTCACTTAACCCCAATTGCCTCATCCTGGGTCATCTCCAGTCTTCCTGATGACTATCTGGTCACTGGACTGAGATGGCTCTGGAGGAGAAATGAGGCTGGTGACCTGCACAGCCCTCCCTCACTCAAAATAAAGTCAAGTGCAAGTCATGTCATTATTTCTCTGATGGCATGGTATTCTTCGTCAACAAAGAATGAACACACACAGAGAGAACATTTAGACAAGGGCAACATGGTGAAGAGCTTTGAGTCCATGTCATATGAAGATCAGTTAAAAAAAACTCAATCAATTTCTGATTAGAAAATGAGACTTACTGAGCTGAGAGACATAATAGGTATTTTGAAGGTTGATACTTTAAAAATAGCAATAACTCCATTTTGCCCGTATCCACCATTCTGTAAGGTTAAAGTTTCATCTTCTTGTTAAGTCATCTGATTTTGGGAAAATCACAAGACTACTCCCCCCTTCCAACTGTCACCCAACTTCAAGAAATCACAACACTACCCTTCTGAAAACTGTAAGTTCCAGTACTCTCCACTAATAAAAAACATGGCGACTAAATCTCTATATCCTGTTTTTCATTCCCTTCAAATAGATAATAATTATAGAAACTAAAGTTCAGAGTCCTCATGCTGACCAAGAGCTTTAGACCCAATATGTTTTTTGCATTCATATGTCTTGCTGAATAAATCATCATCTGTATTAGTTCCAGAATCTTTATGTCTTTATAACAAAGGTTATCATATAGAAGGCTGATTGGAATTGTTCTTTTGGGCATAGAGGGTAGAACCAGGAATGATGGGTAACGCAGAAATAAAATTTAACCTCAAAGTTAGGAAAAATGTCATAACTGACCATAAAGTTGAATGGGTTACCTTGTGAAATAGATAGTGGATGCTGGAAGTCTTTAAGCAGGGGCTGGATGTTCACTTGTTGGCTATAATATGCTGGAGATTCCTTCCAAGATTCACATGATGGTTTCTTCTAACTTTAAAAAATCTGTCATTCTGTGACTTCTAAGGCTGCCTATTCTACTTTTGCAAAGTTCCATTACATAGCAAATGTTTCTCTTATATCAAGGTTAAGACATGCCCTCATTATACTTGCCATTCAATGCTCCTAGCTTTGCTTGCTGGGGCCATGCAGCGTGGATCTAAACTGCTCTCTTATATCACAAATTTTCCAAGATATTTGAAGACACTGTATTAAGACCTCTCTTTCTCTGGCAGTTCTTCTCTTTCCCAGTAACGAGCTAAACATTTAAATCATTGTATTGAAGTTCCTTTATTTAAAATAGGGGTTTTTAAACTGGGATGCCCATAAACTCCTTTTAAAAATATTTGGTGGGGCAAAAGCCAAAATGGCAGAGTAGAAAGATGTACATATGCTAGCTCTTCCCCTACAACCCATAAAATACCTATAAAGAAAGATTCTCAACAAATTCTAGAGCAGCAGAAGTCACAGAACAGCGGAGTGGAGGAGATTTCCAGCCCAGGATGACATGAAAGATCGAAAAGAAAGGCCTGTTACACCAAATGCAGAGTGCAGCCCAGCCTTGGCCATGAGGCACAGCACATGGAGGAGGCCTGAGTAGGCCTCAGGGGCAGAATCCACCAGCTGCAGCAGCAGTGGTTCCCAGATCCCTCAACCCACAGGCACCAAAGGTCAGTGAGAGAGTATTTTCAGTTGGCAGGGGTCTTCCCATAGATCTGGCCTCAGGTGGCAGCAGCATCTCTGACAGCAGCCTGCATCCACTGCTGGATTGTAAAGCCCCTGGGGAAACTGAGCAGCTGATCTTTGTCTCACACTGAATGTTAGCCCTGCCCTGCCTAAAGCCCCTGAGGGAACTGAACAGCTTATTTGAATCTCAGCCCCCTGTACCACCTTGGTGAAACTGGAGGCCAGATGGTTGTGGAGAAGAAACTACTACTCACAGATTCTGGGCACAAAAGTTTTCTGGTTGCTCCCAAGACCAGTGTACAATGCGTGATTTTTGCCACCTTGGAGGAACTGAGATCTTACAGATTCCCAGAGTATACCCTACTCTTGACAAAGGACCCAAGAGTCAGGTAAACTGATTGGGAAAATGCCCCAAAAAAGGAAAAAAGTAAGACTATAGAAGGTTACTTTCTTGGTGAATAGATATCATTTTCCCATCCTTTCAGATGAAGAAGAACAATGCTTACCATCAGAGAAAGATATACAATTGAAGGCTTCTGTAAACCCAAAACTCCAAAATAAATATTCAGTGGTCTCAAGCTATGGAAGAGCTCAAAAAGGATTTTGAAAAATCAAGTAAGAGGGGTGGAGGCAAAACTGGAAAGAGAAATGAGAGATGCAAGAAAATCATGAAAAAGTGAGTCAACAACGTGCTAAAGGAGATCCAAAAAAGTGCTAAAGAAAATAACACTATTAAAAATAGGCTAACTCAATTGGCAAAAGAGGTTCAAAAAGCCAATGAGGAGAAGAATGCTTTCAAAAGCAGAATTAGCCAAATGAAAAGGAAGTCAAAATCTCATTGAAAAAATAGTTCTTTAAAAACTAGAATGGAACAGATAGAGGCTAATGACTTTCTGAGAAACCAAGAAATCACAAAACAAAACCAAAAGAATGAAAAAATGGAAGAGAATGTGAAATATCTCATTGGAAAAACAACTGACCCCGGAAAATAGATCCAGGAGAGGAAATTTTTAAATTATGGGACTACCTGAAAGCCATAACCAAAAAAAGAGCCTAGACATCATCTTTCATGAAATTATCAAGGAAAACTGCCCTGATATTCTAGAACCAGGGGGCAAAATAAATATTGAAAGAATCCACCAATCACCTCCTGAAAGAGATCCAAAAAGAGAAACTCCTAAGAACACTGTAGACAAATTCCAGAGTTACCAGGTCAAGGAGAAAAGTATTGCAAGCAGCTAGAAAGAAAACAATTTGAGTATTATGGAAATACAATCAGGATAACACAAGATCTAGCAGCTTCTACATTAAGGGATCAAAGGGCTTGGAATGTGATATTCCAGAAATCAAAGGAACTAGAACTAAAACCAAGACTCACCTATCCAGCAAAACTGAGGGGGGGAAAAATGGTCATTCAATGAAATACAGGACTTTCAAGCATTCTTGATGAAAAGACCAGAGCTGAAAAGAAAATTTGACATTTAAACACAAGAATCAAGAGAAGCATGAAAAGGTAAACAGGAAAGAGAAATCGATAAGGTACTTACTAAAGTTGAATTGTTTACATTCCTACATGGAAAGATAATATTTGTAACTCTTGAAACTTTTTTTCATTATCTAGGTAGTTGATGGGATTATTACATACATACACACACATACACACACACACACACACACAGAGAGAGAGAGACAGAGAGACAGAGAGACAGAGAGCACAGGGTGAGCTGAATAGGAAGGGATCATATCTAAAAAAATAAAATTACAGGATGAGAGAGGAATATATTGGAAGGATAAAGGGAGAAATGGAATGGGACAAATTATCTCATAAAAGAGGCAAGAAAAAAACTTTTCAATGGAGGGAAAAAGGGGGGAGGTGAGAGGGGAAATGTGAAGCTTACTCTTATCACATTTAACTCAAGGAAGGAATAAAACGCACTTTGGTATGAATAAAACTCATTTTGCTATGAAAACCTATCTTACAATACAGGAAAGGGAGGGAGAAGGGGATAAGCAGGGTTGTGGGGGGAATGATGGAAGGGAGAGCAATGGGAGGAGGAAGTAATTAAAAGTCAACACTCTTGGAAAGTGACAAAGTCAAAAGAGAGAATAGAACAAATGGGGGGCAGGATAGGATGGAGGGAAATATAGTCTTATACAACATGACCATTATGGAACTCATTTGCAAAACTACACATATATAGCCTATATTGAATTGCTTGCCTTCCCAATGGGGATGGGTGGGGATGGAGGAAGGAGGAGAAGTTGGAACTCAAAATTTTAGAAACAACTGTTGAGTATTGTTCTTCCATACAACTGGGAAATAAGGAATGTAATAGGGCATAGAAAATTTATCTTGCCCTACAGGACAAAACAGAAGATGGGGATGAGGGCAGGGAGGGATGTTACAAGGGAGGGCAGATTGGTGGTAGGGGTAATTAGAATGCTCGGTGTTTTGGGGTGCAGGGAGGGGAGAGATGGAGAGGAAATTTGGAACTCAAAATTTTGTGGAAATGAATGTTGAAAAGTTAAAATAAATAAATTTTTTAAAAATATCTTGAAAAAAATACATTTTTGGGTGCTTCCCAACAGCTCTTATTGAGGTAGATAGTGAATGAAAACCCCATTTTACCTAAGTAACAGGTTCAGAAAGATGAATAAACATATCCACAATTACAGCTTGTAGTTGGAGCCAAGATTAAAATCCAGAACACTTCCTCCTCCAACTGCAATGCTACAAAACACAAATTTCTGTTCATTCATAAATTTGACATTTTTCTTGGACAAAAAGATGGTCATCCAAATGACCTTTCCCATAATGTGCATTGTATCCTCACTTCAAAAGCCTGTATGGCCCACCCCAGAAAAAGATTAAGTAAGGAAAACTATAAATATCTGTGCCTCTGAGGATGGTAGAATAGCCTCTGCTACTAAGCCTACAGTATTTTATAATATTTAAGTATTATCAAAAGCCATATTAGCATTTTTTCTGAGCAGCTGTTCTTAGATAGGAAAGGGCAGGGAAGGAGAGGACAGTGATGAAGAACAAACAGGTGGCTCTTGAAGTGGGCTTGGGGGCCATCTCTTCCAGTAATCCCAGCCCATCCCAAGTAGCAGCAATGGCAGGTGGTACGGTCTGCAGAGGGACTGATTCAGGCACCTTGACAGATGTGTGCAAGTAGTGCACAGATGTTTGATTCCAGACTAGCCAGAGAGGAAATTGTTCTCTATTCACTATTTGTATGGGAAAGCTATGGGCTAGTTCAAAACCCAGCATGGTGCAGAAATGAATTATTGTCTTGCATTTGGAGTCTGGGATAGAATTTTGAACCAGTGCATGAAGCCTTATTAAAAACCACCAAAAGATGTCATTTCTCTGCAAAATCCATAAACAGGCTCCAGCTTTTTAATTGAAGTATACTAGTTTAGGATTCTATAAATAAAAGTGCAAGCTTTTTTTGGAGGAATAGGAAGGTCAGCAGTAGCATTTCAAGGCTCTGCCACTGCGTATTCAGAGAAGGAAAAATTAGGGTGATCACAAGGGCCATCTGAAATTCTCTCCTGCTCTGCTTATTTTTTTAATTCTGTTTTTATTAATATCGAATTTTTAATCAGCTTCACTTCTAAATATTTTCCCTCTCTTCTTAGCCCTTCTCTTATAATGAAGTATAGGAAAAAAAAGGCAGTTCAGCAAAAATAACCAATAAGTCAAATTCTCCAAAGAAGTGAAGAAAAAGTACAGATTCTAATTTCTTCTTCAGTACAAGTCTTGGCCATCACAATTTTACAACATTCAGGTTCCTCCCCCACTTTTCTTATTGTTGTAGCCACTATGTGGATTGTTTTCTTGGTTCTGATTATGCCATCAGTTTATATAACACTTTCTGTGTTTCTCCAAATTCTTCATATTCATTGTTCAAACATAAATAAAGTGGAATTACTTATTCTTTCAATATCTTGATAAGCAGATTACATTAAAATTGGATTCTTCAATAATCTTACATCCTTTATTTTATGCATCATAAAAACCATAATTTTAAAAAGGGATCCCTATGAGATTTGCCAGACTACCAGAGAGAAGTTTTTAATTAAAAAAGTTTCATGAACCCTGTTCTAAAATTGATAGTCTAAACCCCCTGTTAAATGAAACAGCTGTATAAAAAATGTCCTTCACAACAGGTGGATGGGGGTAGAGAGCTGAAAATACCTTTTTATAAATATGGTGTGTTTGCTTCCTTATGCTGAACCAAAGTTTAGGCCCTTTGCCCCTCTTGGCAACTAGTCCTCCTTCTGCACTTTGGTGGCCAAGCAAAGAGGATCCCTTGTCCACCAGATAACTGAAGGACTATCTATGCTTGCCAGCTTATCTTTGGTGTGCTCCTCCGTGGCCCCAGGGAAAACTTTCCTAGGTCCTTTCACTAGTTCTGAAATGATGGTGAAGACCTTCCCCATCACAGTCACATTCTCCACGTTGGATTTTTGGCCTTCTAAAAATGGCCTCCCCATACTGGATACGATGGTCCCAAGAGGAGCTGACAAAGGCAAAGAATGTTGAGGTTATCATCCCCTTTTCTGTGAAAGGCTCCTTTGTTTCCTTCCCTTGGGTCTGAATGTATGAAGCCCTCTGTGAAGGCAAATGAGCTGCTGGCTCATGAGTTCATGGGGTCCTGAGAGCTTCAGTGACTTGCCAGCATATTGTGTATATGTGTTTCAGGCAGGACCTGAATCCCACAATTTAGGATTCTGTAGCTGACTGCATTTTTGACATGGTCTCTCTCTCACTAGACCCTAATATGAAAGACATGTTAATTATATTGTCATAGGACAGGGGTGGGGAACCTGTGGCCTTCTAGGTTCTTGGGTATGGCCCTTTTGAGTCCAAGTTTTACAGAACAGATCCTTTTAAGAGGATTATTCTGTGAAGTCTGGATTCAAAGGGCTGCACTTGAGGACCCAGAGACATGTGGTCTTGAAGCTGCAAGGTTCTACCCATCCCTATCATAGGACCTCCTCCACGAGAGACTTTTTGTGACCTGGAAGTTGTTTTTTCATTATTTTTTTCACTTGGTCCCTTAGGATTGAAAGCCTGACCCAGGTGAACCTGTGCTGCTGCCCCACACCCACCCACTGCTCTAATTAAAAACTGAATGTCCTTGGTTTGACCATTGGACCTTGTCCCAAGGTTCCCATTGAAATGAAACCCACCTATCTACATGCTGACTCCACTGCCAAGAACAGGCTCCAGGAAGTTTTGTGGAAGGCAATAAAATAGCAATGATAGTAAGCATTTATTAAGTGCTTGCTATGGCAGCTAGGTGGTGCAGTGGATAAAAGTACCAGTGCAGGAGTCAAGGAGGAACTGAGTTCAAATCTCACCTCAGACACTTGACACTCACTAGCTGTGTGACCTTGGGTAAGTCACTTAACCCAATTGCCTCATCCTGGGTCATCTCCAGTCCTCCTGATGAATATCTGGTCACTGGATTCAGATGGCTCTGGAGGAGAAGTGAGGCTGGTGACCTGCACAGCCCTCCCTCACTCAAAACAAAGTCAAGTGCAAATCATGTCACTATTTCTCTGATGGCATGGTCTTTCAGCAATGAAGGACAAACACAAGTGCCTGCTATGTGCCAGGCACTATGGTAAGTGCTTTACAGATCTCAGTTAATCCTAATAATAACCCTGGAGTACAGGCGCTGTTGTTACCCCATTTTAACAGTTGAGGTTACTGAGGCAATCAGATTAAATGACCTGCCCATGGTTACACAGCTACTGTTTTGAAGCTGAATTTGAACTCAAGTCTTCCTAATTCTAGGCCAGCACTCTCTCCATTGGACCACCTACCTGGGAATTAATGGCATAGGGTAAGACAAGCAAGTGTTCCTTCTGCGTCCATTTTTGGATGGGGGAGAAGAAACATTTGTTAACTAGTAAGGCAACCTCACCTCAGTTGGTCAGTGAAATCTCATATCTTCATGAATTGGGGAGTGAATAAATACAAGGTGAGCTTAAAATATTCACATTTAACCGTGACGTTCTTAAACATAGGAAGGCATTGTATATCTCCAGGAGACCTGCCTGGTGTTCTTCAGCCTCACTGATTAGTTCCTTCGTCTCCCGTGCTTGGAGTCAGTGCAAGGAGCATGGAAGAGCATCCAATCCCCATTATGGGCACCTCAAAAGCATTCCACTTAGGAGCACAAGGGTTGCCATACTTGTTTGGTTGCACTTACCTTTCAGTAAGGAGCATCAAGTCCAAGTCCCCAACAAGTGTACACTTCTTTGGGGGGTGTGAAGTTTCTTGTAGTCCCTAGGTCTCTAGTGTCAAGGTTTTGGTGAAACTAAAGATTCACATGGAATGAACCTACCTTTTCCAGGTTGTTGCCAATTGTCTGAATTAACTCTATTTTTCTTCTTCTACAAAGAAGACAGTGTGCTGGGATGCCTTGTGGATGAGAAAAGCTGAGCGATCAGAGAGCAGCATCTCCTACCCAGATGAAGAATCCTCTGTACTCAGCCTTAGCTCTCTGACAATAGCCTTCCTTTCAAGCCTGGTAATCCTTGTTCTTTTCAAATAGATTAAACCTCCTTGGTAAGTCAGAAGCAGAGGAAGGGAAAGCAAAGAGCTGCTCTTTTTTAGTGGGCACAGGGAGCTTTCAAACTCAGGGTACAACATTTCTCAAATGAAGCAGCCATATCAAGATGCATCCTTTAAAAGTAGTGGGCAAGTAATTGTGGAGTTATGGATAGCTCATTATCTTATGAAAAAAAAAAAAAAAAGAGTATCTGATTAATCTTACCTGATTAAACATAACCTCAACCCCCCAACACCGCTCCCTCCGCCGCCCCACACTACCCTCCCTAGTCCACACCCTTGTGCAGCCCCCCGCCCCTGCGCCCCCCGGCTGTTGTTAGCCTTTTTGGATGCCCAGGGTGGAATCTATTACTCTCCTCTGGGTTTCTCAAGGCATCTCCATGGGTGGCTCTCCTCCTAAATGCTCTCAAGAGCCACCTCCCCCCATTCCAGTATGATTCCCCTTAATTAGCCAACAGACTTCATTTCTTACAAAAGTATTTATTCAGATGGCACAGCAGTGAGAGTAGTTGAAGAGCGTTTCTTCTCAACTATCAGGGGAACGTCTTTCCCCAAACCTACCCAAAGCCCAGGAGCTGGCAAGAGAGGGCACACGAATCTAAGAGATAGCAGGAGTGAGGGAGGCATGTGGGACGCATAGTGCACACCACCACTGACCACCCTTGGTGTCCTCTCTCTGACCTGTGTGGAGAGTTGTTTTTGCCCCTCAGCTGGGCCGGACCCTTTGCCAAGCCAATGCCTCCCATGACAAAGCAGGGATTCAGCAGGCCTGTTCTTCCTGAGGACAGACTTATCCGTCAGGACCAGGGGCCCCCCTGGCTGTGGTAGCTTTTCTCCAGACTGCCACTGCCTCCTAGGCCAGCCAGGTTGCTTGTCTCACTGGACTTTTTCCACAGGGCCCAGCTTCTTTCAGTGAGAGTGGCCACATGTGTTTTGTTTTGTTTCCAGCTTCAGCCATTAGTTGAACTTTGCAGTTCAACTCAATTGAGTTGCAGTCCTCAATTGCAGTCTCTTCCAATTAGAACAAGTAACTCTAACTTTCCAACAAATTCTTCCTAACTCCAATTCCCTTCTCTCTCTCTCTCTCTCATGACTATGTGTTGTCTCAGGGTCATTACTTTCACTTCCCACATACCCCTTTGGGAATCTTCTGTAGATGAGGAGCTAGGACATAGATGTGAATGTAGGCTCCACATTGGAGATACTTTGATTTCCTTGCTGACCGCTTTGAATGCTATTAAGGGATTGCCAGCTCCCAATTGTTTTAGGTTCAGAATATCTGTTATCCCTTTCTTTTTTTAATTTCCCTAGTATCCTCCGTAATCTTGTGAACTTTATTTTGTGAATTTAAACAATGAAAGTATCCATAGGCTTTTCTATCAAAAGAAGCCAAGATACACAAAAAAACTCAGACCCCTGTTCCTGTTAAATGGTTATGCTTAAGAAATAATTTCTTTCATCTATTCACTTATAAAAAGGTCTGCCCCCCCCTTTCTTTCCCACCTCCCCAGTTCTTAAGTATCATTGAAGTGCTATTGATATTTAGGAATAAATGGGACACAGCAGAGAGATCATTAGGTCAAAGGATATGGACATTTTAGTCATTTTTAATTTCAAATACTTTATAAAACAGACCAATTCACATATCACTTACATCTACAACAATTAGAGTCCATTCTCAGAGAATCAAACACAGGACCTAGAGATGAGAGTTAAGTTTTTGAAGGACCTGGACTAAATACTACCCGAAGGCCCACAGAAGTTTTTACCTATTTAAGTCACATGAGGACCGCAAAGCAGGTACTGCAGGATCTTCCTCTCCACTGCCCTAGCCCACCCACAGAATTCTTAGCAGCGGACCCAGTGCCACTATTGGATACCATGGCAGAAAGCTGAAGACCTTGCAACAACTCCTCATTGCCCAGTTCCCATCACGTGCTGGCTACCTACTCTGCACTGGTTCTGACTCTAGACCATCAGTTTCCCAAGGTCCTTTGGGGCCTTCCTTTGCCATCATCTAACCTGATACTTTCTTTGCCAGTACCCAAGTACCAAACATGGCCTTTCTCTCTGCCATAGATGAATTCTCCTTTAGGTACTGTTTCCCCTCACTTATAATGTGAGCTCCTAGAGGATAGTGACTCTCACTTTTCTGTGTTCCCTGGGCAGCAGGGTGGCACTGTGGATAGTGAGGGGTGCTGAGTCAAGAAGACCTGGGTTCTGTGTGACCTTGGGGGAAGTTATTTAAACCTGTTTGCTTTTGTTTACTCAACAGTAAAGTGGGAATAATACCAGAACCTACCTCCCCCAAGGGTGTTATAATGATCAAGTGTGATAATAATTGCAAAGCATTTAACACAGTGCTGGCATATAGCAAACTCTATAGAAAGGATAGCTATTGTGTCAGGATTATAAATACGGAAGCAAACAGCAGTTGGATGACTGACCCCTGAGAGGGAGCGGTGCCTCTGTTCTAGCCCTCAGCCCAATCCAAAGCCTGCAGCAGAAAAACCAGATCAGGAATCCCAGACCAAAGGGGAGCTGGCAGTTCTGTCACTCTGAATGAGCAAGCTTTAGGAAAAAA